>CAUYPK010082934.1:0-10745 GCA_963574355.1 Loris lydekkerianus
TTTGTTTGTGCATGGGGTCTTCTGCAGTTTCTGCCCCATTAATTTTTGGGGGAGTTGATCTACTCTGATTGTTCATATTGCCAGAGTTTTTCTGTTGATTTTGCCTCATGATTGTTTTTCACAGTTACCTCTGGCCATCCTCAGAGTTGGGGAGGTGTCTCTCCAAGATTAGACCCCAGTGGGATCACTCTATTGTTGCTGGATCTTTGTAGGGAGTGGCCCTGTGTACTTCCTCTTGGGCTGCTGTAGCTAGCGAGTTCTGGTTGTGGAAGCAGCTCTGGTGTGTGACATACCCAGATCTAGCAACAGGGTTGGAGGTGGTGCGCACAGTTTGGGGAGTGCCTGGTGCCTAGTTACTTTGTCACAGAGAGCCCAAGCCTCCAGCAGTCTCTGCCCACGAGAAGGGCTCTGGGCAGAGGCAGGGAGGGCTCCAGAGGGCACGCAGGTAGCGGAGTCCCTGGCCAGATGAACGGGCTAGTGTGGAGGCTGGGAGGACACAGGAGGGAGGACGCAGGGTTGCGTGGCTCCCGCAGTTCCTGGTCAGGGAATGCGGAGACCCGGTGGGTGTGGGTCACTGGTTGGGGGTTGCTACACAGCTCTTATGGAGGTCTGGGTGGTGCCAAGCCGAGGAGTTTGAGGTTTTTATGAGCTGTGACGTCACAGCACTCTACCCAGGGCAACAGCCCAAGGCTGCAGTGTGGCACAACTGCCTCACTCTTCCCCTAAGAATTAAGGCTGTAAGGCAGCTCAGACCCCGCCTTTTGGCTGCTCAGTCACTAGGTTATTTTGTCCCCCCCCAATCCTTGCTCTGGGACCCTGAGGGCGGAGCTTGCTGGGGCAGTTTTTTCACAATGGCTTTTTGCGCCCAGCTCAGTGGCTCAGTCTGGGGTCCCAGTCAATTCCCAAAGTTCTCCACACTCCTGTTCAAGCTCTCCCCAAGGTAGCTCAAGGTAGCCAAGTCCAAGAATACGAAAATAGTTCACAGGTAAGACCTTTCTCGTTTGCAGTCTCACTGCTGCTTGTACTCACGTTGCCGGCGTGATTAGGTCAATCGAACACACGCAACCACTTGCCAGTTTTCCACTGTTTTTGTCCTCCTCCTGGGGTCCAGAACTTCCTTCCTGGCTCCCTGTATCTTCAAAAGGATGATCATAGGCAGATCCCACTTTCCAGAGATGCCAGGAGTCGTGTCTCCCCAGACTCGACATGCCCAGTTGCAGGGAAGCTGTACTTGGCCGCCATCTTTAATCTTAATCCTGAATTATATTTCATTACATTGATATACCACATGTTATTTATCTACTCATCAGCTTATATACATTTAGGCTGCTTTATACTTTTTGGCCATTGTGTATAATGCTGCTATGAACATTTGCATAGAAGTTTTTGTGTGGACATATGTTTTCATTTCTCTTGTGTGTATAGCTATGAGTGGAAATGCTGTGTCATAGGGTAACTTTCTGTTTAACTCTTTGAGGAACTGACAAACTGTTTTCTACAGCAGCTGCACCATTTTCCATTCCTGCCAACAATATATGCATGAGGGTTCCTCTTTCACTACCTATCCACCAACAATTGTCATTTTTTGTCTCTTTGACACTCTCTTAGACACTCTAGTGGGTATGAAGTGGTATTTCACTGAGGTTTTGATTTGCATATCCCTAATGACTAATAATGCAAGCATCTTTTTCTGTACTAGTTGGTCATCTGTACATCTATTTTTGAGAAATGTCTATTCAGATCCTTTTGTCAAGTGATCGCCTCTGCTGAAACCTGTCTGGAAGTCTAATATACCCCCTTATGCAGCAGCTTGTTTGGATACCACAACCCAGAACCATCAGTACTTCATCATTGACTGCCTTATTTTTTTTTTCCACCAGCTTCCAACTGACGACTGAGGAGGGAGAACCAGATCAACTTCCCAAACCAATCACATAACATGCTGGATCTTAGTTAGCCCAGCAACAGTCACCAATCAGAGCATACTTGAAGCTCTTTCCCACTCCCCTGACTACATTTGAATCTCTGCCAAATGCAGTGATGGTGGCTGACTTCCTTTCTATAGCAAGCTCTAAATAAATAGCCTCTGTTTGTTCTCATTTGGGAGGCCTTCATTTATTTCTTCAGTAGGGTTGCCAGATAAAATATAGAATGTCCAGTTAAGTTAGAATTTCAGATAAACAATACAATTTTGAGTATAACTATAGTCATTCATCACTTCAAGATGAGAATGTGTTCTGAGAAATGTGTCATTAGCAATTTCATCATTATGTGACTATCATAGAGTACACTTACACAAACCCAGATGGTATAGCCTTTTACACACCTAGATTATATGATATGGCCTATTGGACCTAGGCTACATTAATAGTATGTTACTGTACTGAATACTGTAGGCAATTAACACAATGGTAAGTATCTAAACATATGTGAATATAGAAAAGAAAATGTGTTGTGCTATGATGTCACTGGGCCATAGGAATTTTTTAGCTCCATTATAATTTTTTAATTAAATCATAGCTGTGTACATTAATGCAATAATGGGGTACAATGTGCTGGTTCCACTATAATTTTATAGGACTACTATCACATATGTGGTCTGCCATTGACTGGAATGCCATTATATTATGCATGACTGTAGGTACTAAATATTACATAATTATGATTTGTTGTATCTGGAACCCACTGCATATATAAAAATGTAAGCCCACACAGAACTCTCAGAGAGAGGTACATTGGCTTTCTTAACGCAAGGTGGCTGAATAATTCTAATCAGTTAAGTCCTCTGGTTTGTTAAGTGCCAATTAAATGACATTGCTTTTTCTGTTTTGTTTCGTTGTGCTTCTGGGCTAGGCCAGAGCCTATCTTCCAATAAATACATGCTATGATTTACCTTTATCAAGCTGGGGACTTTCAAATTATTGTCTGATTTTTAACCCCAGAAAATACAAGGCATTGCATTCTAAAAGTTCTTTGCTCTGTGTTAATAAGTCGTTTCAATGGTCTTTGCTGCCAGTTTCCTCTGCCCTTCAATCTGAGTAGTGTTAATTCAGTTCTCAGAGTCCTTAGAGACTCCTGCAAGCTTCATTTCTGATTTATTTTTGTTATGACCAGATGGTTTCAAGTTCCTGTGACTGCACAGCATCTTTTGGATTATTCTATTTTTCCTAGTGCTCAAGGTGAGGGTTGATTCTTATGAAGTACATTTGTCAGCAAGAAAAGCTTAGACACCAAAAAAAAAAAAAAAAGAAGAAAGAAAAGAAAATCTTAGACACCGTAACCAAAGTTATTAGTTTTTAATATGTTTTCATAAATTTTGTAGCAAAATCGGGCAGAGGGTTGTTAGTTTGTTTTTTGATTTTTCAGAAGATGCAGCCAATGGCAAGGCAGTAGCTGGCAGGACTGAGCAGAGGAAGGGAACTCTACAACAAGTTCTGAAGGCCCCTGACTAAGCCCTTCTTTGCCTTTAAGGACATGGCCAAAAAACCCCCACAAAAAACAAAAAACAATATCTTTAGTAAAGGTAATAGATATGCAAAGGAAGATGTGAGGTTTAAAGAAACAATCAATCAAAACTGACAAATGCAATATTTCACTGTGAGATTGAAGAATTCAATTAATCCAGAGTGCACACTTGGCTTTTGTTAAAAAAATGCTTCTTGGACATTCTGTCACAATGAAACGTCTCATATCAGCCAAGACTAAAGCTGAATATTCTCTGTGAGCAGGTTTTGAAACCTCGGAAAACAAGCAAGAAGCCATGCAACACAAATTCATGGCATTTGGATGTACACACATGTATGCATGTGTACACACACACCAGCACACATATAATCCAGGAGTTATACATTACCATTGTCAGGGGTTTCATTTACCTTAAGTGTTTATTGTTCAGAATGCTGTCAGGACACATACCATATATACTCGAGTATAAGCCGAGTTTTTCGGCACAAAACTTGTGCCGAGTTCGGGTTTTTCGGCACAAATTTTGTGCCGAAAATACTCGGCTTATACTCGAGTATATACGGTAATTAACAAAGATGTTCAGATTGTTATGTTTCCTAGACCTGTTCCTCTAATGGCCTGTACCCTTGCATGCAATGCTGAATCCCAGTGGGCTCTAAAATCAGGGTTTACTAATTAGCTTTTATCCTAGAGAGAAAATATCAGTAATATATGACTTTTTGATTCTCCCATCCAAGTACTAACCAGGCCTGACCCTCCTTAGCTTCTGAGATCAGATAAGATCAGGCGTGTTCAGGGTGATATGACCGTAGACTGAGTTTTTGATTCTAATTAGCCTACTATGTACCTTGTTTTGGCTGACCCAAGGGAATACAAAGGTTAATAGAGTCGAATCTGCCTCATAAGCCAATGAGAGGCATTCTCCTACAAAAGCAATTATAATACAATGCTATCTGTAGATAGTGCTATATTGGCGGTTCTCAACCTGTGGGTCATGACCAATGAAAATACATCCTGCATATCAGATATTTACATTATGATTTTTTTACTGTATCAAAATTACAGTTAAGAAGTAGCAACAAAAATAATTTTATGGTTGGGGTCACCACAACCTGAGGAACTGTATTAAAGGGTTGCGACATTAGGAAGGTTGAGAACCACTGTGCCAAATAAAGGTGAAAACCATGCAATTGAGGGGTGGGCTAATGAATCTGGGAATACTTTGTAGATTTCATTTAGACCTTGAAAACTGAGAGCTCCACTGACAGGCTGATGTGTTCTGTGTGGGTTTGGGAGGTAAGAATGGTAGAAAGGAGTTATGATACATTCACCATAAATAAAAGTAGAAGCCAGAAAGACTAAAGAATGTTTATGAAACTAGAAACAAAGTAGTGTTTTGGAATATGGTTGCAAGAGAGGATGTGAGAGAATAGAGAAAAGAAAGACAATGTCAACAAGAGAAAACAATGGAAATAATAATAACTACTACATATTGCCTGCTTTATGAGGTCTGACAATTAAGTTGGTGAACTCATTCTAGAAAAAGTGCTACAGACCTCATTGCTGAATATCTCTATTATCACCAGATGGCCAAGGGGAGTAGGTAGAAGATGACTATAGTGGTATTCAGTGATGAGGTATGTAGCACTTTTTCTAGGATGAGTTTACAAACTTAATTGTCAGACCTTGTACAACAATTTCTGGTATGACCATACCAGAAAAGGAGTTCCAAAACTGTTTTGAAGGGTCAACTGGGTGCTGGCACTGGTGCATAGTTTCCTGACGGAAGTACCTCAAAGGTGACTGTAGTGATATTCAGCAGTGAGGTAGGTAGCATTTCTATGATGAGTTTATGAACTTAATTGTCAGATCTCATATATTGGCACCACGCTAAGTGCTTTTCACCCATAATCACATTTAAAGAACACAACTCTCTGAGGTAGGTGTTGTTATTTCTATTTACAGGTGAGAAACTGAGGCATGGAATTTGACTCAACACGTGCTGAGGAATTCTGTTGGGGCACTGAAAGGGAGCTAAGCTGGAGGATTTGATTGTCTGGTGGATCTCACTCTGCTCCTCACCTTCATACATTCTTACATTAAGTGTTCTCATCCTCATTTTTCCTTCCACACTTTATTCAAACTAAGTCCCATCAAAGCAATGTGCTTGAAGTATTGATACATGTGTGCCTTTTAGCTCACTGACTTATCTGTTTCCTTAAAGGAAAGATCTTGTATGTCTTTTCATATCTTTTCCAGAGTGAGAAGCTCAACACACATGATGGTTAATTGATTGATTAGAATTCCACTGAGCACTCAGGTACTTACCTATAATGCTTGTTGACTGCCTGATTGAACACCTTCATTAACCCCATCTGGGAAATCAGCTCTTCTGCATATGTGCCAGATCCAATGCCAGGCACTGTCACTTCTGTGGTTTCACTTAATTCTAGGTGTGTATTGTTCATTCTCATTTTACAAGATGAGGAGATTGAGGCCCATTGAGGTTAGGTAATATGTGTTAAAGACATATTGTTAAATTATTATCATGCAAACTTACTTGAATAAACGACTAATGATAGATTGATTTTATCTAACAAGGGATGTACCTACATGTTCAATGAAGAAGAGATAGGTAAGAAGGAAAACCATAGTCATGTTTGGAAATGGTGAATTTTACTTCTTATTGGGTAAAATGGTGACCAGTAAAAGGCCCAGTGGTGCATCCTGCCCTTGGACAGAAGACTGAGTCCCTGTTATATTTAGTTTGTTTTATCCATGCAAATCTCATGTTGGAATTTCATCCCCAGTGTTGGAGATAGGGCCTATTGGGAGGTGTTTGAGTTATGGAGGCTTGGTGCTGAGTCTAAATCCTTGCTCAATTCAGTGAAATACTGTGTCTTGGATTCCTTCTGTAAGATAATATGTAAAAATATTAATAAAATGAGAGCACTGGTGGATTCTGTTTTGAATGCTTGGAAAGGCTGAATGAGTATACCCAAAAAACATAGCATATTTTCATGTGTGATGTCATCGACCTTGAGTGCGGTGGGGGTGGTCAGAATCACAGTGTAAGGCCCTTTCCACCGGAGTTCGAGAGTTTCCTGCCAGTGTCTCTTGATATAGACCCAGTCCCCTGGCCGGAACTTGTGAGGCTCTGGGATTGGGCCACCGTGTAGGTGGCACTCAGGCGGTTCCAATTCTCTTTCTGAACCTGCTAGTAACAGCGGAGGGAAAGGAGAAAATCTTCATCATTTGCCTCTGTTAAAAGATCAATGTGGTTATTTGGAATAATAGGAGGTGGTCTCCCATACAGAATTTCATAGGGAGAGAGACCTAGGGTATAGGGGGAATTTCTGACCCTATATAAGGCAAAGGGAAGTAGAGTCACTCAGTCCCCACCAGACTCCAGGGTTAATTTGGTTAAGGCCTCTTTTAAGATTCTATTCATTCTTTCTATTTGTCCTGAGCTCTGGGGCCTGTATGCACAATGTAATTTCCAGGTTGTTCCCAGTGCAGTGGATACCCCCTGAGTAATCTGAGAAATAAGGCTGGCCCATTATCTGAGCCGATTAAAGCTGGCAGTCCATACCTGGGAAGAGTGTCTTCAAGCAGCTTTTTCCCCACGATGCGCGGTTTTGTTTTTGGTAAGGGAGACCTCCACCCACCCTGAAAAGGTATCTACAAAGACTAAGAGATATTTGTACCCATACCAACCAGGGTTAATCTCTGTGAAGTCCACTTCCCAATATGCACCAGGCTTGGTCCCTCTCATACTGGTGCCTTGAGTCTTAAGCCCAGCTCGGGCATTAGTGAGCTGGCAAGCTTTGCAAGCGTTTACTTTCTGGTCTACTTTTGTATCCATTTGCTTGATCTTAATCTGTGCATGTCAGACTAGATCTCTTAACTTCCTGCTGCCCATATGGGTTGCCTGGTGCATGCGCTGCAAGATATCTAGTCCAGCTGCACAGGGAGGATAGTTTTCCCATCGGCTGTGTGCCACCAGCCGTTATACTGGGAGGGGTTATGTGCCTGAGGGATTCAGGGGTGTATTCGGACTCTTATGGCAGGACTGGAGACCCAGTGTCGGGAAAGTTAACTGTCAAGGCCTCCGTGGCTCTGAGAGCTGCACTTCTAGCGGCTTTATCCGCCTGACGATTGCTCTTTGCCATGGGAGTGGTACGTTTTTGATGTCCTGGAAAATGGATGATGGCTAACTTTTTTGGCAGCCAGATGGCAGCTAATAAGTCTAATATTTCTTCTTTGTTTTTAACGGTCCTCCCTTCTGCTGTCAACAACCCCCTATCCTGGTAGATGGTCCTGTGTAAGTGAGCGGTGGCAAACATGTACTGACTGTCAGTATAGATATTAAGTTTTTTCCCTTGGCCTAGAACAAAAGCCTTGGTGAGGGCAATTAATTCGGCCCATTGGGCGGAGGTTCCGGCTGGAAGAGGTTCAATCCAAAGTGTACCTGCCTCGGAGACCACTGCCACCCCCGAGTACCCTTGACCATCTTTAATGAAGCTGCTTCCATCTCTGAACCAGGTTTCCTCTGCATCCCGCAGTGGTTGGTCAGTCAGGTCTTGGCACGTGTTGTGGACTTGGGCTAGGATATCCTGGCAATTGTGGAGTGGTGTCTCCACATCCTGGTTGGGCAGGAGAGTGGCGGGATTTAAGGCAGTGCTGGGCAAGAACTGGATTTGTGGTGGGTTTAGCAACAAGCTCTGATAGTGTGTTAGATGCACATTGCTCATCCACCAGTCTGGGGGCTTTTTCAAGACCCCCTCGATGGCACGGGGCATGATCAGTAACAGTTCCTGCCCCAGCGTGAGTTTGTCTGCATCCTTTTACTAGTATTGCAGTGGCTGCCACAATGCAGAGGCAGGGGGGCCATCCTGATGCTATTGGGTCTAGGTTTTTGATAAGTAGGCTCCTGGGTGGTTCGAGGGCCCCAAAGTCTGGGTCAGCACCCCCTTAGCTATTCCTTTATGTTCATCTACATAGAGATGAAATGGTTTTGTAATGTAAGGGAGCCCTAAAGCGGGGGAAGAAAGCAGAGCAGTTTTAAATCTCTGAAAGGATAATTCTCTTTCTGTCATCCATTCAAAGGGGTGCCCCTCCCTCATGGGTTCATAGAGGGGTTTTGCAATTTCAGCAAGGCCTGGTACCCAATGTCGACAGAACACTGCAGACCTCAGAAACTCTCGCACCTGCCTGGGGTTGGTTGGGGTCGGGATCTTGAGTACAGTCTGCTTCCTGGCCTCGGTGAGCCACCTTTGACCATCTTTAAGGGTGTATCCCAGGTAACTTACAGTTTGCTGACAGATCTGGGCTTTCTTTGCAGATGCCCAATACCCTGGTTAACCCAGTGTAATGAGCAGATCTCATGTGCCTTGCAGGCTGTCCTGTTCATTGGTGGCCATCACTAGGATGTCATCTACGTACTGCACTGGTTCAGCACCAGGCTTGAGCTCGACTATAACTGTGGCGCAGTGTTTTGCCAGTCCCACTCCCCCCGTTTCAACGCAGGCTGAAGGGTAGGAGTTCAGCCACTGAGAGACATCCACTTGGCTTGGTGGTAGAGGCTTTTGATGGAGTTGATACTCATCTTCCAAGCACAGAGTGAGAACATGGACAGGATGTTGCTGTCTGTAACCTGTGGCATTCCTTGTTTGAAAGAAATTTGTGCTCTGATTTTACTAAGGAGGTCTCTACCAAGTAAGGGCAGTCTGGGATAACCATGAATGCGTGTGACACTTGGCCTGCCCCTATGTCCACTGTTTATAGACATTTTTTCAAAAATAATTTAATTAATAATCTTAAAAAATTTGGGGGGCACACCTAAGATCTTCTCATAGCACACTGTTTGAAAATCACTGCCCTACAACCATAATTCTTCTCTATCAAGGAATTTATATTTCAACAATTCTGTTCCTATATTAAGCAATTCAGTCTATACATATACATATGCAATATATTGGGGAAACACAAAGAATGATTTTTAGCTTATGCTGAAGACTTCATTTTATCATTTTCTTATTAACTATTACAAAAAGACAAAACCATTACCTGCAGTTTGAATTCATTAAATAATATCAAAGAAAACATGAAACAGGAAGAAGTAGGCAAACATGCCTGCACTCACTCAACTAGCTTTTGGCATGAGCTAAGTGTAATTAAGTTAAAGACTGTAGTCTCTGAATTCACATCCGATGCTAGTGGCCAATCTTCATCCAGGAACTCATGTATCCTCCAATCTGTCCTTGAAAATGGCATTTTCCTGAAGGCAGATATATACTAATGTTACTTATTTCATTATCAAGGTCACTATGCTTCCCCACTAGGATGCATTGTCCTGTTTTTTTTTGGACATTCTCTGGCCCAGTGGACAGTCTCCCTGCAGTATGCACACTGATCTCTCACTAGCAGAGGTCGATCCCCCCCGGGGCTACTCCCTACCTCCTCTGGTGGTCAATTTCCACAGCCTCCACTCCTTCTCTTCAGAGCCACTCACCATGGCAGTGAGCAGGATCTTAGTGAGGTCCTTGGTTTGCTTGTTGCTGGCATGTGTCTGTCTTTCCTCTGGGTTTTCTTGGTTGTTGTATACTCGTTCAGCCACCACCAGCAAGTCCTGCTGGGACTTCTCTGCCAACCTGTCTATTCTCTGAAGGTTTCTCCTAATGTCTGGAGCTGACTGATTAACAAAAGTTACCATAATAGCTGTCTTGCTACTCTCTGCCTCTGGATCCATGGGCATGTAAATGCGGAATGCCTCCATGATCCACTCTAGGAAGGCAGAAGGGGATTTATCTTTCTCTTGCTGTACATTTCCTACCTTCGCCAAATTAGTCAGCTTTCTTGCCGCTTTATGGAGACCCCCTGCTCTGGCCTGTGGGGCTAATTCAACAGGGACCTAGGGTAGGGGGCAAGGGAGAGTGAAAAAGACAAGAGATACAAGGAATGAGAGCAAGACAGGATTCTGATCAAGCTCTGAAAACTTTATTTTTTAACAGCTATTTAAACACACGCAGAGGGGGGAATATGCCCGCGGGTGAGTTAGGGTGGGGGGTCTCTGATAACAGGTGTGATGTTTTTAGTTTCTGGAACCAAGTTTCTGGAGCCAAGGGTAACAATGCCCTACCCTCCCATAAATACTTTCCGGCTGTGAATATTCCTGATAAGATTTTTCTTAGGTTTTGGCTCCCGGCATCTCCTCCCTTTTTTTTTTTTTTAAGTGAGGCGGCTTAGGTGGGAATGAGGAACAAACGTCTCATCTATTG
>CAUYPK010082937.1:0-67194 GCA_963574355.1 Loris lydekkerianus
TCTCTGTTTTTGTGCCACTACCATGCTGTTTGATCATTATCAATTTATAGTACAGTCTGAGGTCTGGTAGCATGATTCCTCCTGCTTTGTTTTTATTTCTGAGTAATGTCTTGGCTATTCGAGGTTTTTTCTGATTCCATATAAAATGAAGTATTTTTTTGAGATCTTTAAAGTATGATAGTGGAGCTTTAATAGGGATTGCATTAAAATTGTATATTGCTTTGGGTAGTAATGACATCTTAACAATGTTGATTCTTCCCAGCCATGAGCATGGTATATTTTTCTATTTGTTAACATTTTCAGCTATTTCTTTTCTTAGAGTTACATGGTTCTCTTTATAAAGATCTTTCATGTACTTTGTTAGGTAAACTCCCAAATATTTCATCTTCTTTGGCACTACTGAAAAAGGAATAGAGTCCTTGACTTTTTTTCAGCTTGACTATTGTTGGTATATATAAAGGCTACAGACTTCTGAGTATTGATTTTGTAACCTGAGATGCTGCTGTATTCCTTGATCACTTCTAAAAGTTTTGTAGTTGAATCCCTGGGGCTTTCTGGATATACAATCATATCATCTGTGAAGAGTGAAAGCTTGATCTATAATTTTCTTTTCTTGTTGGGTCTTTTCTTGGTTTGGGGATCATGGTGATGGTTGCTTCATAGAATGTGTTGGGTAGTATTTCCTTCTTCTTCTATATTTTGGAAAAGGTTAAGTAACATAGGTACTAGTTTCTCTTTAAAGGTTTGGTAGAATTCTGATGTGAAGCCATCTGGTCCAAGAGTTTTCTTTTTGGGGAGATTTTGAATAGTTGATGCTGTTTCAGAACTTGATATAGCCCTGTTCAAAATTTCCACTTAATTCTGGCTAAGTCTAGGAGGGTGGTGTGCTTCCAAGTATTGGTCTATTTCCTAGAGATTTTTGTATTTCTGAAAATAGAGTTTCTTGTAATATTCATTAAGGAGTTTTTAAATTTCTGAGGAGTCTGTTGTTATTTTGTTTTTGTCATTTCTGATTGACGAAATTAGAGACTTTATTCTTTTATTCCTGGTTAGGTTAGGCAAAGATTTATCTATTTTATTGACCTTTTCAAAAAACAACTTTTGGATTTATTGATCTGTTGTATAATCCTTTTGTTTTCAATTTCATTTAATTCTGCTCTAATTTTGGTTATTTCTTTTCTTCTGCTGGGTTTGGAATTGAAATGTTCTTCCTTTTCCTGTTGCTTGAGATGTCCCATTAAGTTGTTAACTTCCTCTCTTTCCATTCTCTTGAGGAAGGCTTGCAGTGCTATAAATTTCCCTCTTAGGACTGCCTTTGCAGTATCCCAGAGGTTCTGATAATTCATGTCTTCATTACCATTTTGTTCCAAAGATTTGGTAATTTCTTTCTTAATCTCACCTATGACCCAGCTATCATTCTGCATAAGGTTATTTAATTGCCATGTTTTTGTATGAATATGCAGATTCCTGTTGTTTCTGAGTTCAACTTTTATTCCATGATGGTCTGAGAAGATGCAAGGAATTTCTATTCTTTTAAATTTGCTGAGGTTAGACTTGTGACCTAAGATGTGATCAATTTTGGAGGCTGTTTTATGGGATGATGAGAAGAATGTGTATTCAGTTTTGTTAGGATGGAATGTTCTATAGATGTCTGTTAAATCCAATTGTTGAATGGTTAGGTTTAAGTCTAAACTTTTTTGCTTAGTTTCTTATTGGAGGATCTATCCAACACTGCCAAAGGGGTGTTAAAATCTCTGACTATTATGGTGCTGGAGGAAATCAAGTTGCTCATGTCTGTTAGAGTCTCTCTTATAAATTGAGGTGCATTCTGGTTGGGTGCATAAATGTTAATAATTGAAATCTCATCATGTTGAGTATTACCCTTAACTAATATGAAGTGACCATTCTTATCTTTCCTTACTTTTGTTGGTTTAAAGCCTATTGTATCTGTGAATAAAATTGCAACGCCTGGTTTTTCTGATTGCCATTTGCCTAAATTATAGATGATCATCTCTTCACCCCAAGTCTATATTTATCCTTTAAGGTAGGATGTGATTCTTAAAAAAAAAATTTTTTTTTTGCAGTTTTTGGCTGGGGCTGGGTTTGAACCCGCCACCTCTGGCATATGGAGCTGGTGCCCTACTCCGTTGAGCCACAGGTGCTGCCCAAGATGAGATTCTTATATGCAGCAGATATTTGGCCTGAGTTTTTGTATCCAGTCAGTCAACCTGTGCCTCTTTACAGGACAATTTAAGCCATTCACATTAATTGAAAATATTAACAAGCCTGGTAATATTTTGGATGTCAAGTTTTTTGAAAGTCCAGTGGACATTTTTAATCCTTTTGCCACTGTAGAAGTTGGAATTTGATTAAAAGTTTCTGAGTGAGTTTACTTTGGTGGTAGAGGATTGTGCTGGTCATTGTGGAGGATAGGTCTGAGAATATCCTGGAGAACTGGTTTAGTTATGGCAAATTTCTTCAACATGTGAATGTCATTAAAGTATTTAATTTCTCCATCATAAATGAAACTCAGTTTAGCTGGATACTGGATCCTGGGTTGAAAGTTATTTTGTTTTAGAAGGTTAAAGGTTGATGAACACCCTCTTATAGCCTGAAAAGTTTCAGCAGGGAGATCTGCAGTCATTCTAATATTCCTCCCCTTGTAGGTTATGGTTTTCTGCTTGCAGAATTTTCTCCTCCATACTAACTTTGCCAAGTTAATTATAATGTATCTGGGAGATGCTTTATCTGGGTTGAGTCATGCTGGGCTTCTGAAACTGTCTGCTATCTCAATTTCAGAATCTCTTGCCATGTTTGGGAAGTTCTCCATGATAATCTCTTGAAGTAGAGCATCTGGGCCTTTTGAAGCAATCTCGTTGCCTTCAGGAATTCTGATAAGGCAAATATTAATTTTCTTCGAATTGTCCCAGAGCTCTCTGAGAGAATGATCCATTTTTGCTCTCCACTTCTGTTCCTCATTGAGTGTTTGGGAGGGTTAAAAAACTTTGTCTTCAATGTCAGAGATCCTTTCTTCTGCCTGCTCCATTCTGTTACTGTGGGATTCTGCTGTATTTCTCATATCTTTGAGGGCTGCAAGTTCTTCTCTCAATGTATCAAAATCTTTGGTAATTTTGTCTTTGAATTCATTGAATTCTTGAGACAACTTTTGAAATGCTCCTTGAATTTCTAATTCCAACTTTACTCCATTCTGTTAATCTTATTTGCAATCCAAATTCTGAATTCAATTTCTGACATCTCAACCATTTGTTTATGAATGGGATCTTCTGGTGTGTCCACCTTGTTCCTTGGGGAAGTTGATCTACTCTGATTATTCATGTTGCCAGAGTTTTTCCATTGATTATGCCCCATGATTATTTTTCACCATTTGGCTAGATGAGCAGATAAGGTGAAATTGGGTTGGGGGCTCCTGGAGTAGTGATTAACCTGCCCTTTGCCCAAGAGCTGGGACTGGTGGCTGCACATTTTCCCCTACAGCTTTGCAAAGGACCTGTACAGTACTATGGCCTGAGACACTGGAGACCTGGTTGGTGTGGTGGGGCTCAGTGGCTTTGTCTTATTTTCAGCTGGTCTGTGTCCAATCCTAGTGAATAAGTAACTCTGGGTTGAAGTCTCAGTTATAGAAAGATAGAAGCAACTAAGACACCTCAACACCCATGGGCAACAACTGGAAAAGGAAAATCAAACCTTCCCACAACACCACCAGGGTACCACCTTGGATGGTCCTCAGGTAATTGGCCCAGGTCAAGAGTTCAAAATCAATTGTCCCAGTCAGCACCCAGTCTCAAGGGGGAGAGAGTTCAAAAGGTCTCCAGTAACTAGATAGCAGGGGTCTGCTGGCAGCTCAAGTATGACTTGTTCTGATGCTCCGTAGAGTCAGAAGGACTCTCCCAGCAAATAAATTAGTCTGAGAAGGTTGATGTCTCCTTCCTCTCCTTGCACCTCTGGCACGCCCAGTCACTGGTAAACCTGCAGGGCTGTAACTCAGTTTCTTCCAATGAGCAGATGCACAAGGGGTTTGTGCCTGCCTGAATCACTGGGAGATCAATGTCTCCTTGGCCAGGCTGCCCCACTCTGCCATCAGCTGGCAGGGGGAGCTGAAGCCTGACTACCTCGGGTGCTTAATGGAGGCTGGGGAGTTTCACTCAGTTCCAGCCCCACCCCCGAGTGATGGTGCTGCCACTTATATTCTCCCAGAATTTGTGTTTCTGTCCTGGCTATATTCCCCTATGGGCCAGGTGCTGTTTGAGTTCACAGCAACTGTGACTTGGCCCCACCCTGTACTGCTGCTGCTGTGTCAATTCTCATGGAGCTGGCATCTCTGTCTCTGCTGCACTCTGTGTTGGGGTGGGCGTGGTTAGAGCTCACAAATGGCTTTCAGTTCCTGCCCTTCCCTGGGCTGATGCTGCTGCCATGCCTGCTTTTGTCCCAGCTATGCTCCCCTGGGGGCCGGTTGTATCTTGGGCTCACAAAAATAGCAATTCTGAGTCAGCTCTGCCCTGGGAGTATGCTGCCTCTGCACGTGCAGATTCTATTCTCTATCCCTGCAGTGCCCCACCTCAGGCATACCTTTTGCTCATGGTGCCTGTGTTTCTGTCCCAGATCTGTTCTGTCCATGGCCGCCACTGGAGGAGAGGCCTGGTTCCCTCTGCTTGCTCAAGAATTTCCTTGTGGTGTGAACCCTGCTGTGTTTTGTTTTTACCACATTGTCACATTCTTGTATCCTGCCCTGGGTTGCTGATGTGCTCAGGGACAATCTCCTGATGGGATTCTATCAGGATTATCTTTACAGATTTTCACAACCACTTTAGTGTGTTATTGCTTCATCCATAATTTTATAATCAGCCATGAATTAATTTTCAGGCTAGAGCCTCCTGGCTAGATCTTTCCCAATGATTAGTGGGATGCTGCAGGTGCTGGTTCTGGTTCCTGGTGGCTTAGCCTGCAGCGTTAGAAGGCATTTTCATGTCCACCACAACAAACCCACCTTTATCCTCATCGTCCCTGTGAAGGCTAGGTCTTTCATCTACTTATTTGTTCAGATGAGTTGTACATTCAGTTTGTCAACTTCAAAAATGTCTTGCTGGGACTTTGTACTTATTTTGTTCCATTTAATTGGGAAACAGTTGGCATCTTCAGAGCCTTAAATTTCTCAGTTATCAGTCAAGCACTATGGTGGGGCGGCCTGGATGATCTCCCCCAAATAGCCATGTGGCTTGAAGCTGCCATGTTATCTCCTCCTCTGGGTAGGCAGCTGTGGTGGGTCCTGTCCTCTGACTCACCTAGTGAGGTGAGGGTCCCACAGAGGAGAAGATAACTGGTCCCTGTGTGTGAGAGCCTATGTTCTCATAGGGAGATGATGGAGCTTCTGTGGAGACAGAGGGATTGATGTTGCAGGGGGCCAGGCTGGGTCCTGACTGTAGCAAGGAGGGGCCATGTCGTCCATGGTGCACCTGCTGGAAAGAGCCAGTGGGAGTCCACTGGGAAGGCGGGATATGGGGGATGGAATGGACTTCCCTTTCCCAAGAGCAGCCTCCCTCCACATCCTCCCCTGATCTTGATGTCTGACTTGATATGCACCATCTGTGGCCCCTACACCCCACAGAAGACCCCAGCAGAAGGAATTCTGTTTTGTTCAGTTCAGAACCTGCAGCTACTAAAAAAGTGCCCTTTGGTGGTGTGACTTGGGGTGACTCAACTAGCAGCTGGCTCACACCATGCCGGAACTATGAATTCCATGCTTTTTGCCAGTGTGGTGAAGAGGCACCCACTAGTGGCTGTGGGCAGGACAGCTGAGACTGTCTCTGTCCCAGCCCCTTTCCCTGTGAGAATGGGACAGTACCTGCAGCTGTGACACTGAGTCCAATCCCTTTAGGTCTTTGAGGCTCTCTATCCATTCTGAGCATGCTGGTGGGCACGGCTTTCAGAGGAACCAGGCATTCCTTTTCATGTGTTGTTACCCTTGAACTTTGATGTAGTCACTGCCAGCTAGTTTTTGCCACTTCTACCCTCATCTTTCTCCAGACTCTGCTCTGCATAGCTGCCCTGCTGCTCAGTCCTTGCTTGCTCTCAGGCATTTCCTGCATGTGGCCAGGCCACTGCCCCCATCTCCCTTCATTGACCATGTCAACCTCCTGTGGCTCAGGTCACACTCTGGTGCTGTCCTTGTCCTTGTGCTCGCTGCAGTATCTGGGGAGGGGGCAGGGAGGACGCATGTCCCCTGAGTCCTTGCTTCCGGCGAGGGCTCTTCATGGGACACTCCACTGTGTAGAGGCTGACCGGCACCACAGCTGAGAGTCCTCCGCTGTCTCTCCTCTCCCCGTGGCCCTTCCTCTCACAGAGACTCTGTCCAGAGCAGAGATGCCATGAACCCCTAGAGTGTTGCAAGAAGCTGGTGCTCAGAGACTCCCAGAAACACCTCGGGGTCCTTTGCTGTCCTGGGTCAGCTTTCCCTTTATAGACCAAGTTGGAATTCAGCACGCCAGAGGAGCCAGAGGGGCTTCCCAAGGGCGCCTGCCCCTGGGCTCCTGCAGAAGGCGACGCCCTTTCTGCAAGCTGTAAAGTGGCCATGTCCCACTCCTGTCTCCTCCTCCTGGGCCAGTGACTGTGGTGGGGGAGGAGCATAGCAAAATTTGGACCTGGGGCCAGATGGAGAGTGGGGATGGGGGGAGCAAGGTCACTTATGTGATGGAGAGATGGAGGAGGAGGAGTGGGAGCTAGGAAGAAAGGAGGGATGGAGACTCAGCGGCTGGAATGTTCAATGAGTCTGAGGCCTCTGGGACCCTATAGAGGGACCAGGCACAGAGGAGGGGCCCTCCTGCCCTGGAGCTCACCTCCCCCAGCTCTGGGATAGCAAGGAACATGCCTCATATGTGCTGGCCCAAGGCCCCAGGAAGGGCATCCCCGGGGCCTTCAGGGACATGCCCTACAACCCTGCTCTGGTGTCCTGAGCCCTGAGGCATCTCAGGTTCCACAACAGGCCATGTGGGGCCCTGTGTCCCTGGCAACCACTGTCTGTGAGGAGACCCTTCCTTGGCTGAGTGCCAGGCCCTGGCCTGGCCCCCACTCCAGGTATGGCCCAGCTATGCCCTGTTGAAGGCCCTACAGCCTAATGAGAGTCTCAGTGGTCTCAGGAGGCCCCATGCCCCAGGTCCACTTCTTGCTTTCCTGGCCTTCTCCTACTGGTCAGACCCTGGGCAGCCCCAGCCCTCACATGCCTGGTCGCAGAGTTCTAGGCTTAACTGGGCAGCGGCAGCTTGGCCGTGGCTACTGAGGGGTCAGTTTGCTGAGGGTGTCTGGCTGGCCCTTCTTCTGGCTCAGCATATGCTCAGAGGCCCTGGTCCCAAGGACCTCCTTCCAGCCCTCTCTTTCCCTTGCCCTGAGAGGCCATGGTGGGAGGTGAAGCTGGGGTCGGTTGAAGCACAGAGGGCAAAGGGCAGCAGCCAGGTGTATGTGTACTGGGTGACCAAGGGCACCTTTAAGAGAGTGTGTGGCAACCCCAAGATGCAGAGTCCAGAACGGATCAGGAAAGGAAGTGAGGTAGAGGGTGTGAGGTTGGTGGAGGGGCTGAAGTGGGAGGGGGCAGGACATGGGGCCAGAGTTGGGGTGTGTGCGCACTCCAGAGGGGTAGGTCGTGCCTGTGGACCCTTGGGTAGAGAGACCAGGGAGCTGAGGGGTGCCCTATCCCTCCCAGGCACCATACCTGGCTCTTGGGAGTGGGAAGCTGCCTGGGGATGGCCGGGTGCTGCAGGGTAGAGCCCTAGCAGCTGGGCATGGAAGGGGGTGTCAGGTCTGAGGGGTACAGGAGGCAGGCATGGCCTTTGGAGGCAGGGCAGGGCTCAGGAAAGCAGGAAGGCTGTGATGGAGATAAAGGGCTTGGAATTTATGGGGGCCAGGGTTCTGCCTGGAAGCCAGGGAGCTTTTGTGTTCTCTGGAGGTTCTGAGCTATGAAGGGGTGGCTGGGGTGTGTCCCGTGGTCCCAGTAAGGACACAGCATCGATGATGGCCAGGAGCTGTGGGTTTTCTTCCCTGGACACCGCAGGGATGAAGCCTAGGTAGGGACACCTGCCTGCCTCCCTCCTGTCCACCTGTCCTGTCTTCTTGGGCCTCCTTTGATTCTGTGAAATTGGGAAACTCACAGCATAGGTCTTGCCTCCACACTGTGTTTGTTGGTGGTCCAGGTTCTTCTTATGAAACTACCTGCCACATGCTTCAAGGTCTACAAAGCCTGGATCCAACCTGGTGCAGTATTGTAATTAAAAAATAAAGCAAAGGGCGGCGCCTGTGGCTCAAAGGATTAGGGCGTCGGCCCCATATGTCGGAGGTGGTGGGTTCAAACCCAGCCCCTGCCAGAAACTGCAATAAATAAATAGAATAAAAAAAAAAGCAAAGCAAAAGGATAACAATACAGGGGTCCCTGAGCCACCACCACTAAGGGGACAGGTGTAAGCAATGTGTCATCCTGTTCCGATACCTCGTGTTTAAAGAACTAGAATGAGGGGCAGCTAAACCCGCCACCTTTATCCTGTTTTGTGATTTTGCTTTTCATTTATACGTGCCTCTCACACGATCTGTAAAATTGCTCCCTTTTAAGATTTTTACATTACACAATTCTCTATAAAGTTTCTTTTTGCATTTCCTTGATGACCAGTGAAGTTGAACGTTTTTTCATACATTCATTTATTGGCCATTTGGAGTTGCGTGTCTGTGAATCATGCGTGTGTGTGTAATTGTTGCCCCTTTTCCTTGTTAAACTGACTTTTTTATTGCTGGTCCTGTGGCCTCAGCTCACCGTGCCTGTGCCTTTCTTGTGCCAGTTTGAACCTGGCCGGTTGTCATTAGCCACCTTTCCTTTATGGCTCATAGCTTTTTCTCTTTGGGAAGCTGCACCCCCATTGTCTTATCCGGTCTTTGAGGTGATGCTTTTTGCATTTCAGTCCCTGTTTCATCTGAAATGTATTTTTGTGGACAGTATGCGTTGGAGGCCCTGTGTGTGGACAGCCGGGGCCCAGCACTGTCCACTTCAGATCTCCTGACCCATTCTGTCTCATCTGGATGGAATCAGCAGATCTTTTGCAGCCTCAGGGCTGCGTTCGGGCCCCCAGGCTGGGAAGGGGCTGTGGCTTTTCTCTCTATGGGGCCCTGCCTCCCACCACCCAGCTCAGCTGGTCCAATCTCCTGGGGGGCCTTGCCTCCTCCAGGGGGGTCTGCACTTCAGCTCTACTTGGTGCTTACCTCCCTAGCTTTATCAAGGTGTAACTGATAAATAAAAACCATCTATATGCAAGGTATACAATGTGATGATTTCATATACATACTAGAATGATCACTATGATCAAATTACTTAATACTCCCATCACCTCACATAGTTACTGTGTGGGGAGTGAGGACCCTTCAGATCTTCTCTCCTAGTAAAGTTCAAGTAAACAGTCATCACCAGGCTGTATGTTAGCCCCCCACCAACTTACTCTAACTGAAACTTTGTGTCCTTTGATCCATCCCCCAGTCACCGGCAACCACCCTAAACTCTGTGCTTCTGTGAGTTTCAGGGTTGTAGAGTCGCACCCAGCTCCACGTGAGCCTATTCAGGGTCTGTCTTTCTGGGTCTAGTTTATTTCATGAAGCATAATGTCCCCAGCTTTGACCATGTTGTTGAGAACAGCAGAATTTCATTCCTTTTTATGGCTGAATAATATTCAATTGTGTATATGTACCATATTTTCTCCATCCATTCGTCTCTTGACAGGCCCTCAGGCTGTTTCCATATTTTGGTTATTATGAAGAATGTTGCAATGAACATGGGAATACAGATATCCCTTCAATACAGTGACTTCATTTCCTCTGGATATACACCCAGTAGTGGGATTGCTGTATCATGTGGTGGTTCTATTTTTATTTTTTTAGAAACCTCCATATTTTCTATAATGGTATACCAATTTATATTCTCATCAACAGCATATGAGACATCCTCGCCAACACTTGTCTCTTTTATATGCTTTTTCATTATAACATTTCATTTCATTTTAACATTTCCTTTAACATTTCATCTTAACATTGAACATTTAACAGGTGTTTGGTCACATCATACTGTGGTTTTGCTTCTCATTTCCTTGGTGATTTGTGATGTTGAGCACCTTACATACCCTTGGTCATCTTCTTTGGAAAGAAGTGCCTATTCAGATTCTTTGCCTATTTTAAAAATAGGTTAGTTTGTTGTTTTGCTATTGAGTTGTATGAATTTCTTATGTTTTTTGAGTATTAGCCCAGTTGTGATATATGTTTTGCAAGGAGGTTCCCGCAGGCCGTGGCCCGGCCTCACTTTGCCGATGGCTCCCGTCACTTAACATGCGAGTCTCTCAGTTCGGAGCAGCTCCACTTGGTGTCATATCCAAAATAATTATTGCCAAGACCAATATCGAGAAACATTTTCTCTGTTTTCTTCTAAGAATTTTATGGTTTCAAACCTTATATTTAAGTTTTAATCCGTTCAGAAGTAATTTTGGTGTATGCTGTAAGGTAAGGACCCAATTTCATTTCTTTGTGTGTGGACATTCAAGTTTCCTCACTCCATTTGTTACACTCCTTTCTCCACTGTGTTTCCTCGGCCCCTTTGTCAAAGGTTGGTTGACTGTGCATGGGTAGGTTTATTCCTGGGCTATTTCATGCTACTGGTCCATGTATCTGCTTTGCTGACAGTACCATCCTGCTTTGATTACTGTACCTTTGTATTATAGTATGTTTTGAAACCATAACTGATACCTCCAGATTTGTTCTTCTTTCTCAAGATTACTTGGGCTACTTAGAGTATTTTGTGATTTCACACACATTATAGGACTATTTTTTCTATTTCTGCAAAAACATGCCATTGGAATTTTAATAGGGATTGCATTGAATCTGTAGATTGCTTTGGGTACTGTGGGTATTTTCATAGTATTAATTCTTCCAATTCATGAACGTGGGATATCTTTCCATTTATTTGTGTCTTTGTCTTCAATTTCTTTCACTGGCATTTTATAGTTTTCAGTGTACAAATCTTTCACCTCCTTAGTTAAATTTATTACTCAGTATTTTATTCTTATATTTTATGCTATTATGAGATTATATTCTTAACTTCTTTTTCAGATAGTTCATTGTTAGTGTATAGAAGCACAACTGATTTTTGTATGTTGATTTTGTATCCTGCAACTTTCCTGTATCCATGTTTTTTTTTTTTTGTTGTTGTTGTTGAGTATTTAGGGATGCAGATTATATATGTCATTTGCAAACAGAGATAATTTTATTTTTTATTTTTGAGACAGAGTGTTGCTCTGTCACTTGGAATAGAGTGCCATGGTGTCAGTCTAGCTCACACCAACCTCAAACTCCTAGGCTCAAGTGATCCAATTGCCTCAGCCTCCTTGGTAGCTGGGACTATAGACACATGTCACCAGGTCCAGCTAAGTTTTTCTGTTTTTAGTAGAGACAGTGTCTTGCTCTTCCTCAGGGCTCAGCTGGTCTGGAACTCCTGAGTTCAAGTGATCCTCCTGTCTCAGCCTCCCAGAGTGCTAGAATTACAGGCATGAGCCACTGTGCCTGGCCTAAACAGACAATTTAATATCTTCCATTCATATTTGGGGGGCCTTCAATTTATTTTTCTTGCTTAATTGCTCTGGAAAGTACCCCCAAGTATCATGTTGAATGGAATTGGTGAGTGGGCACCCTTGTCATGTTCCTGATATCAGAGGAAAAGCTTTCTGCTTTCACAGTTTGGTGGTGGCAGCAGCTTTTGGGCTCATGAGGTTACAAACGTTCTCCAGCAGCTCAGGAGCTTGCTGACTACCAGAGGTCTGAGGAAAGAAGAAACCCCCACCTACCTTCCCACTGAGCTCCAGGTTTCTCTGGGGTTGATCTCTACTGATATCTTGCTGCTTCTTATTCTGCTCCACAACTTCTTGCAGAATCTCTAGAAGGTTTTGACACCTTTCCCTCAGAATTACACCTGAGCTGTGTTGATTTTTTTTTATCTGAAACTTATACTTCTTTTTGGGACAATCTGGCAATTGATGTCTCTAGTTATCCATCTTCCCTGTCACTAATTGGCTAATTTAATCTAACTTTGAATTTGCTGATTCTTTCTTCAGTATGATCAAGACTGTTATTGAAACTCTCTATTGAATTTTTCAATTTGTTGTTGTATTCTTCAGCTCTAGGATTTCTGTTTGGTTCTTTTTTATAGTTTATATTTCTTTATTGAACTTTAAACTTTTTTATGCATTGTTTCTCTGATTTCATTTGGTAGTCTGATTGTCTTATTGCACTTCTTTAAGATGATTGTTTTGAATTCTTTGTTAGACAATCTGTAGATATCCATTTCTTTGAGGATCACTGACTTCTGGTGGTGACATGTTTGCCTAATTCTTCATTATCTATGTAGCCTTGTGTTAGTGTCTTCATTTGAAAGACAAAAACCTTTCCAGTCTTGGGCAGTGCCTGTGGCTCAAAGGAGTAGGGTGTCAGCCCCATATACCAGAGGTGGTGGGTTCAAACCTGACCCTGGCTAAAAGCTGCAAAAAAAAAAAAAAAAAAAAAAAAAGAAAAGAAAAAAAAGAAAAAACAAACACCTTTTCAGTCTTTACAGACTGGTTTTGGCAGATAAATATCTTCTATTGGGTCCCTAGGCTGAAAGGATTGCCTCTGGGACTATAGTTGAGTGGGTCACATTCCTGCTTCTGGGTGCATAGTGGGGCTCATTGTTACCAGACCTGCCATCAGGGGCTTGAGCAGAAATTGACCCTAGGTAGACTGGACTGCCTCTACATTTTGGAGAATAAAGCTGGCTCTGGGCACAGGTACATTAGTCGCTGAGTGGGACAAGGCAGGACTTGTCCCAGATTAAAGCTGAGAAGGAATGGAGCCAAGTCACAGGGATGCTTTAGGGTTCATAGCTGAGACTGAGTTCTGCAGGCTTGCTTGGGGGTGCAGATGGTCATCCCTACTGTCAAGTTTGTGGGTAGACAGGACTGCCTCCACCCCATGGCTAAGCAGGGCTATGTCTGGGTCACAGGGATTCTCCTAGATCTGTAGGTGAACTGAGATTGGTAGGCCTGTGTCCTGCGGCACATATGAGTCTGTCTCCCAGTGGCCACTGAGCAGGCAGATCTGCTCCTGGACTCAGGACTATTTTTAAGATCTGCAGTGGGACTATAGTAGGTGGGCTTGTTTCTTGGCTCACAGACAAGTACGTCTTCCTAGCAGGTTCTCTGGAAGGCAGGACTGCTTTCAGACTGGAGGTGAGGGTCTGGAGCTGAGTTACAGGACTATTTCAGATTCTGCAGTGGGACCATGGTTGGCAGACCTGCTTCTGGGGGCACGGACTGGGCGTGTCTTCCAAGAAGTCCCTGGGGGAGATGATTTTGATGATAGGACCAAGGACAAATAGGACCCTAACTGAGCCCACTGAGGGATGAGGACAACTAAGGGTCTGTAGCTAGGACTACAGGTGGTGATCTTGCTATCTAGGTGCAAACCTGCCCTCTCAAAACAGCCCTCCCCAGTCTGGGGTTCCATCAGAATTTTGCAACCTTTGATCTGAGTCCTAAGGCCCCACAGAGGGACTTTTGTCTGTGAATGGCTGTCACATTCTTGTTGCTATTGGTGGGGGGAGGGTAGAAGCAGATTATCTGCTGACTGATAATCACATCCACTTGGTGCTTTTCCAATCTCCTTATTTTTCTGTTTCTTTTAAAAAGGAAACTTTCTACCTTACGGTTTCTATTTATTTGCCAACACAAAACACTGCTTTTATAGGTCAATTCAGTCTGCTCTATTAAAGTTCTTAGGATGCAGGTTCTGGTAGTACTTTTCTGAAATGTAATTTTTTAAAGTGTGAGCCCCTATTACTAGGGCATCGTGGTTCCCTCTTTCTCTGAGCGAGTCTCATGCTGCCTTGGTGTGGGCGAGCCCTGCGGTTGTTCTGTCCTTTCTCATTATCCCTCGTCACCAGCCACTGATTCTTCATGGGGACATCTTTTTTCTGCCCAGAGCCCTGGGCAATATGAGCTTGTGCAGCCTCTCCCTGACAATAGGGAGAGCTCTGTGCTTCTTTGAGGTTTCCAGTACGCCTGAGCCTCTGCTGGGAGGGGGTGGTATTTCTGCACCTACCTAACATGCCCCTTCCTCATCTGTTCACTGAAGCCTTTAATTTTCTCTTTCTTTTTGGTACATGTTGTTTAGTTTCTCTGTGACCTCAGTTGACCTTGGGCAGCATTTTATTAGGGCTGAGAGGGAAAGGGGGTTATTTTAGCAGAATCTACTGTGTCACTATAACCTTTTCAAACTAGGCATTTCCTAGTGTTTCCTTCTGTTTCTCGCAGTTCTTACATCAAGACAGTTAGTCTGATTGCCCAGGTCAACTCTATGTACTTTGAGGTCTCCTGTAAAATTTTTTTCTTGTTCATTTTTTGTGCATCCCTAGATCAAGTATGAAAATAATTGGGTTAGAAGCCATTAAGGTAAGTGAGGTGTGGAGGCTTGAGCCTGTAATCCCTACACCCTGGGAGGCTGAGGTGGGTGAATTGCTGAGCTCAGGAGTTTGAGACCAGCCTCAGCAAGAGTGGGATATCTCTCTCTAGTAAAAATAGAAAACTAGCTGGGTGTTGTGGTGGGCGTCCGTAGTCCCAGCTACTCAGGAGGCTGAGGCAAGAGAATCGCTTGAGCCCAAGAGTTTGAGATTGCTGTGAGCTATGATGCCACGGCACTCTACTTAGGGTAACAGTGAGACTCTCTCTCAACCCCCCCCCCCCCAACAAAAAACATCAAGGTTTCTGTTCATATTTTTAGACCACATGAAAGAAGGAAAATGTTTAGCTGCACTCAAGTTTCACTTTGGGGGACAGCCCTGTCTTGGTGGGGTCCCTGTGCACAGAGGAATAGCCTACTGGGTGGTAGCAACCCCACATCATGTGGCCCTGGTGTCCTGGCGAGGCCTGCAGGACTCCTGCCCCTGGCCCACTGTCAAGCTGTAGCAGCCTTGTTTGCTGTGGTCTCAGTACCCCATCTGTGTTCCCCTTCCCTAGACTTGGCCCCCTTGTTTGATGGCCTCTGACACCTACCATGCCACCTGTCTTCAGTTCCCAGCAGGGAGCGACAACCCAGTTAGGATCCTTCCATGATTTCAGTAGTGACTGAGGGAGGACTGAGAGATGGGCAGGAGTCCTCTATCCTGAACGTGAGGGAGCATTTGCATTACAAGTGGTGCTTCTCAACAGAGGGCCTTATCCCCAGGTAAAGGACACTTAGTGTCACGTGGACGGGAGCAGCGTTTGTGTGTACCCACGAATATGTCTGACGTGCTGGATGGGCGCGTGCACGTGCTGAATCCCCACGCAGAGTGGAGAGGGACTGAGAGCTCTCTGTGGGCAGCATGGGTAGTGTGGAACTTGGCAACTAGTGCTTGGAACCTCAGAGGTGGTCCCAAGCACGGCACCAGGTGTGGCCCAGGGCAGGCAGGGCTTTGCGACCAGCATATGGGTAGGTGTCCTGTGCTAAGTACCCACCTCACCTGTGTCCTCCTTTTCTGACAGCAAAGAGAAAGATGCACATTTCTCAATTGAAGGCGGACTTTCAGAAGCCCTGGAAGCAGCGGAGCAAGGTGGTGACCCCAAAGTCTGAGGTCCTGCTGGGCCGGACAAAACGTGTCTATTCTGCATGCCACCAGTGAGCATCTAGCCGCCCCCTGCTCCACAGAGCCCTGCAGAGCCCCTGGGGCTGCTCCCACTCCAGCCTGCCCAAGAAGAGGTGCTGGGGCTTCTCCAGGGCGTGTGGTGGGGCAGGCAGGCAAGGATAGCTGCAACCACAGGCTTGGCCACCGCAGATGTCCTGGGGGAGGCCTGTGTGGAGCCTCGGACCTGCCTGGAGCTATGACACCTGAAGAGCTGTGTCTGGGCATGCCACCTACTCCTCTGCATGGGGAGGCCCTGCTTTTCACACTCATGTAGGGCCAGGAAATCACAGTTAGATGTCTGCCTGGCAGACCAGTGCAGACCGCAACTCCTAATAAAACAGCCCCTGGGGCACACCCAGGAGAGTGGGTGCTTCTGCCAGCACCACTGTGTTGACCTCTCTGCCTCCAGGGAGCCTGGCACTAGGACCCCCACAGGCACAGGGGCAGGGCTGCAGATCCCTTGAGATGACCCTCCCCCCAGGGACACAGCCTGTCGAGGACAGATGGGACCATCAGGACAGCCCAGCCTTGGGACAACTGGGTCCCCTTACTCTGGCCTCCTGGGTATATGAGGCCACCTGCAGGGACCAGAATTTTCCTGGGGGTTAGCGGATCTGTCTGTCCTGTGTGACCAGAGAAGAGATGGGAGTTGGGGCGGGGGAGGTGAGTGGCCCTTGCTGGAAGCTGCCTGGGTTCTCTGTACTGTGACCTCTCCTCCTCCCCTGTACCAAGGTGGATGCTCAGTCAAGAGCAGATCCAAGTCTGTCCAGGAGGGACGTGAAAACACAGCTGGGCTGATTGGACCCAGCACAGCAAGTGTCCCTACAGACCTCACTCACGGTGGGGCTTGTCCCAAGTCCCTCCCTGTCCCCCAGGATGCCCTGTCACATCGAGTGCACATGCAGTCTCCCCTGGGCTGTATGGGAGGTGGGTTGAGTAGCTACATGAGGCCCTGGCCCGCTGTAGGTCTCCAGCCTTTTATTCATACAAGGACTCAAAGAGCACATGTCACCCACAGACTCGGAGCAGTGGGGGCACCTCATGGAGGAAGGTCATAGCAGGCTTGGCCATTGCCCTAACTGATGACTACTCAGGGCTGCCCCCTCCAGAGATGCATGCAGGGTGGGGCCCAGAGCACTGCCCCCTTGGCCGCTGGGATGCAGCAGGGTGCTGTTGCCCTGTGCCCCACCTGAGAGCTCCTGACCCTGCCTACCCTGGCACTAGCAGAGAAGGGGGCACCTGGGGAAGCATAGGCTGGGGGCCCAGACTGAGCATGGCTAAGGTCTGACTCCAATGACCAGAGGCCTTGGTCCACTGTGCTGGCAGGTGGCTTCCCCAACCGAGTGACGAGGAAGGAGCAAAGCAATGCTAAGCAGCCCTCCCAGGGCCCGTGTGGGTCATGGCAGCTGGTGTCCCCAAGGGTCCCCTTCCATTGCAAGGCTCCTCTGTGGCAGGAAGCCACCCCCCATGCCAGGCCTGCTGGCAGCCAGGACTGCAGCAGGCAGGCCCACCTAGGCGCAGGGGAGAGGGTCTGACAGACTGTGTGAATGGGAAGCTCCCACATCCTAGGGCCACCTAGGTCCCTCCAGAGCTATTTGGGAGGGGCTGAGATAGCAGCTTTCGGTCTGTGAACTTGTGCACATCTAGAAAAGCCCTTAACTGTTGGCTGGCTGGGGTCAGGAAGGGACCCAGGTGTCTGGTGTCCGTCTGCAGTGCCAGGTCTTGCTGGTCATCCAGCATCACTGGGGCCAGATGACAGCCACAGGTCACTCTGAACCCTGGCCTGCGTCCCCCCCAAGCTGGGACATGGCTCCTGGCCTGGGTGGGGAGTGGTTAAGGGACCCTCACACAGGACTGGACCCCAGCAAGGGCCCACTGTCTGAGTGCTGTGTATAAGGGGACTGCCTACATCTGCAAGGGGTCCTGGGGGGACAGTACCCTCTCCCCAAAAAGCATGACAAGAACACAGCCCAGAAGAGGTCAGCTGCCGCCTCGTCTGGACGTCAAGGGATCCCCGACAGCAGGTTTTTTGTGAGGACAAAGTCTGTGCAGACCCAGCAGCAGCAGTGCCTTCCTGGGGCCGCCCTCTCACCCCAGCGTCGGGGGCCTCTCAGTGGCACAGGGAGGGTGGGGCCTGGCCTTGGAGCCCATGCTGGGTTGACGGTGTCATGCATAGTCTCAAGGGTTCTAACCTGGGTGGTGGACACCCCAATGGCCCTTACAGGCTCCCCCTTGGGGGGGTGAGGGGATCTCACTTTTGAGACCTGAGCTGGTGGGGTCTGGGGGTGGGTCCCCAGGGGAGGAGGCAGGAGAGGAAGGCACAGGCTTGCTCATGGTCTTCAGCGGGATGCTGCTAATGGTGCCTCCTCCACAGGCCTTGGGTAGGGGCTGCTTCTGCAGGGGTGCAGGGCACTGGGGGCGAAGGCGGGAAGCTGGAGGTGCCCCTGAGGTCCCTGAAATACATGGCTTTTGGGGGCACTGACTCCCAGCTGACCTGAAGGCCTCATAGGAAGTTAAAAGCCAGGGAACAGGTGAGACCAGGCCTGGGCCAGTGAGCCCCTGTCCCTACCTGCCCTGTAGCCCACCCAGGCCTCTTAGCCAAGGGGAATTAAATATTGTCCATTCTGCATTTTGGCAAAGTCAGTCCTTGGCCTCAGTTCCTTGGGGCCATGGGGCTGTTATCACCACCGGGGCCTGGCTACTGCAAGGCCCAGGCTGAGGAGGAGCAGGAGGGGGAGGAAGGCGCAGGGCTGCGGACAGCAGGCGGCTGAGGTCTTTGCCCCCTCCCGCTCGGACAGGCCGGGGAGGGCATGTGTCAGGGGTGTCCGGGAGCTCGAACTCTTTTTGGTGGACTTCCGGCCACAGAGGTCATCTGGGCAGCCATCACCGCTGCCAGAGCCACTGCTGTCATCACCTGGGAGGGAGAAGAGGGTCTCACAGGCTCATCCCCACTCAGAATGTTGAGTGAGGCCTCCCCTCCCATGAGGACCCCATGTGCCAGGGGACCTGATGTCCTTCAGGTGTAGAAGCCAGTGGCACTGACCACAGCAGCCTAACCCTGTGGGTAGCCTGGAGACGCTGGACTCCAAGTCTGCCCCCTGTAGTCCCACCTGTCCCACCTGAGCCAAGGCCAGGCCTCAACCCTGCCCCGGGACGTGGACTGTGTCCATGCCTGGGAGGCAGCAGTGGCCTCACAGCCACTGCAGGGCATAGGGGCCAAGGGCTCAGGTGGGGGAACCTGGAGGACGCCTGGCCCCCATCCTCTCCTGGGCGGGCCTATCTCAACCCTGTGCTGACCCCCCTGCCCCACCACAGTGGAGCCCCTCTAGTGCCCCCTGCCCCCGCCCACTCCTCACTGGCATCCTGGAAGTCCACGTCATTGCCATTGTAGGCGCTGCGCAGCCGGTTGGTCATGATCTTCAGCTGCATGATCTGCTGCCGGATGGTCATGTCTGGCTTGGTGATGTCCACCTCTACCTCGGGGTTGTTGATCTGGTTGGCCAAGCCGTCGCCCATTACCTCGGGGAGGTACCTGGGGGCAAGGTGGTAGAGCCCCAGTGACTGAATCAGCCCTGCAAAGGGGCACTGTCCTAGCAGGATGCCCCACCCCCATTCTGAGAGCTCTGGCTTAAGATGCCCATGTAGCCACCTCCAGTCAGGTGTGAGCTATGGAGCCAGCATAGGCCAGGCGAGGTCCTCTACCCAGCTCCCGGCAGCTGCTGCGTGCCATGTGCAGGGTGTGTACATACACACACACACACATATAAGGCACCAGGCACCATGTGCCAGCCCATGGTAATCCCCTGGGAAGGAGGGTCTGTGGCCAGCCAGGCGGGAACCTACCGGCCTTTAGCCATCCCATTCCAGCAGCGGTCATCACTGGCGGTGCTCAGGGCCATCTTCTCACTGCATAGCGTCCCTGGGAGGCTGATCCAGAAGTCCTGGACATCTCGGAGCTGGGCCTTGGCCTCAGAGACCTGCCAGGCAACAGTTAGGCCACTGGGCTGCCAGGGCCAGTCTGCCCCCTAACACCTGGGGTGTGGCCACAGCCAGTGGGCCAGCTGTGGGGTCACTCACCAGCTTCTCCAGCGTGCCCACGGGTGGCTTCTCCTGCAGCACCAGCTTGCCTCGGTGCTGCCGCTCTTCAGGGCCAGGGGCCTGGGGATTGACCTTGGGGTTTCCACAGCCCTGGATGACCTGGGAAATACCACAAGGGTCCTGGAGGGTCAGCAGGGCACCTCAGGCCCAGATGGGGCCACACTTGGGGGCTTCATGCTTACCACACCCTCCTGTCTGCACCTTGGCCGTAAGTGTGTCCCTGTTGTCCTGAAGGGTGTTGACAGCCTCTGCCAGCCACACGTGCACACTGCCGATGACACTCTCCACACCTGACGAGCCCCAGAACTTGTCGGTGATGAGCACCATGGAGTCTGGCATAGGCATGAACAGACAGGTGCACACGTCACCATGAATCATGTTCAAACCAGTCTCAGCAACAGGGTTAAAAGCACAGATCAGCAGGGGAGACTGTCAGCGCACTTTGGTTGGCCAGCGTATTGTCATAAGCACGGGTGGTACACACGTGTGCCCGTGGGCTGGGGTTGACATGGACACGCACAGGGACATTTTATATGCTTGTCTGGCTACTTTACCTCCATCTTGATGCAAAATGGCTCACGCAGGTGTTAATGTGCACGCTGGTCTGCCTCCTGCCACCATGTGCATTCGCGCTCACTTGTGTCCACATGTATGTAGTTAGCACACATACACGTAAAACTAACACGTCCCTCAGTTTTCTTTTTGGCCACATATGTCATTACATGTACACTAGCACACGTGTTGGCACGTGCACACTGATGTGTAAGATGCTGACCCACCTCATGTCAGCACATGTGCTTGCCAACTGACACGTGCCGACATGTATGACTGTTGGCTGCCCACATGCCAGCAGATGGACATGTTAGCATGTGTGTTAGCATACATATATGTGACCCACCTCATGTCAGCACATGTACACATAAGCACATAGAGTTGGCACGCACTGGCCCAGTATCAGCACATGTACACGCCAGCTTACATGTGTACTGGCCCACCCTGGGTCTGTGCATATACATGTTGACTCATGTATGTCACACGTATGTTGCCATGTGTGCATATTGGGGCGTTCATGCAGTGGGAAAGGACAAGGAACTGTGACTCCATGAGGTTTTTTCTGGGTGGCTGCCCCAAGTCAAAGACTACTGGTAATATTCAAAAGGCATCCTTTCCCCTCGACCCATGGCTCCACCCAGATCTGGCCCTGAACTGACACCCCTAGCTAGGGTCCCCCTGCCTCCAGGTGCCTGGCTGGGTGCCTGAGGACAGGCCTGGCTACTCACCCAGGAGGTTCCTCCATTCGGCATCCAGGTCAGCCTGGTTGGCAAGGCAGCCCTTGAGCACGTTTCGGCAATAGTCAGGGCAGGGCCGGGCACCAGGGACCCCCAGGCAGTGAGCGCAGTAGACCAGCTTCATGACAGCCCGCGAGCACTCTGGGGCCAGGGGCACCTGGGGACCGAAGGTAGCTTGAGCCAGGCCTCGGCACTCCCAGGGTGCCTGTTGGACCCTCACCAGCCCTGGTTGGGGGGGGACCTGAGGGAGTCCTGGAGGCAGGACAGTCACAGGGCCAGGACTCCCTGGCACCCTGTGGTCACGAACACTCACAGGAAAGTATAAATACCTCACCGAAGCTTGGAAAGTAGGGGGTGACTTGCTAGGGACCCTGGCTAGAGACCTGGGTGGTGAGGGTCTGAGCTGATGCCTTCCTCTTACGCAGCCTGGGTGTGGCTGGCATGTGCTGCCCATGCCCCTGCATGCTGTGGGAGCCCCAACCTGCTCGAGCCTCCCCCCTTCTGTCTCCCGTCCGTCCTGACCCCACAGCCAAGATCCACATCCAGCCTCAGGCCTGCTGACCCATCCCACCCTGCACAGAATACAATGCTGTTGGCAGGCCATGGGGAGCAGCTGGAGCAGGGGCCCTGTGGGTCACAGAGGGGCTGGGACACTGGGCTGAGCCCAGGGACGTGGGAGACAGAGCGTGGAGGCCCTGGGGGACTTCTGTGAGCCTGGGCAGCTATGCACACCTGGGCCACCTTCCGGACCACGTCGCTGGCCACGCCCAGGCCCTGCACGAAGGACCGAGCAGCCACAAAGGCACGGGTGGCTCGCAGGCGCAGCTCCCGCGGGGCCTCCCCAAAGGGCCGCAGCGCCTCAGCCTGCTTGCCCAGGCAGTCCAGGTAGTCGTCAGGCAGCAGCAGTTGTGGGTGCAGCTGTCGGAAGAGGCGCTCGAGCAGGCGGGCCCAGAACTCCGCCAGCGTGTCCTCCAGGTGCAGGTTGGCGCCACGGTAGTAGAGGCGCAGCTCCGTGTACAGGTCCCGGAAGGCCCTGGTGTTCTGCGTGTACAGCTCCCCGAAGGCGCTGGGGAAGGCGTCCTGCAGTGTCCGCTCCGAGTTGTTCAGCAGGCGCTGGAAGTGGTCTGTGCACAGGGGAGGGGTGAGGCTTGGGCTGCCCTTCTACCCCACTGGCTGCCTGGATGCTGTGGCAGTCGCAGCATCAAAATGCCCGCCTAGGAGACCTGCTACCCTGAGAATATACCCGTGTGGCCAGCAGAGCTGGTACTGAGCTGCAGTGGCCAGATGGGCCAGAGGGCGAGCAGAGACCTCACCCTCCCACCACAATGCAGAGGCCCAGGCAGCAGGTTCTCTCTTGGGTCTCAGGCCTTTGACACCTGCCAAGTCGCCCATCACTGGGGAAGGCCCCCCCCCCCCCCGCTGTGCAGGCATCCTGCAGTTCCCTGCAGCTGGCCTGCACTCACCGTCGAAACTGCGCAGCTGGGCAGCCAGCATGGTCTGCAGGGTGCGGCTGCTGTCCCGCAGTGCCGTCTCCAGCTCAGCACGGCTGCGGTTGGCCAGATTCTCCTCCATCTCGCTGGTGCAGCAGGTATAGCCCTGGGGGCAGATCCGCAGATGCTCACCTGTGAGGAGGGGTAGGCATGAGGAGGAGCCAGGAGGGCGGCCTCAGACTCTCCTGGGTACAGGGGGGAGGACAGCAGGCCCAGGATGTGCCTGCTGGGATCTGGTACAGCCCCTGTGTGAGGACAGAGACCAGGACCCAGGCAAGGCTGGCCCAGGGTCCTGCCACCTACCAGCATGTGACACAGGCAGGGCCTCCTCCCAGTCCTTCAGAGGTAATTGTCACCCTGCACCCAGCCTGCTGCACCCACATACTTGAGAAAGACCTGATGCAGGGGCCCCAGCAAAGACCTTGCCTCAGGGTGCTTGAGGGGATGGGGAGGGGCTGCCAGGTCTGACAGGTGCCCCTGGCCCAGGCCTGTGGCTGAGGATGGGAGGGAGGGAAGGAAGAAACCCTAGCCTCCTCTCTTCCAACACCAGCCCCAGGAGGCACCAACCTTCCATTGTGACACCTTTTCTGGGCTGGGCAGACATAGTGGCCCCCTAAAACCCTGGAGCCTGGCAAGATCCCAGGCACAAGTCTACGGACAGGCACCCCGCTGTAGGCGACAGGCTCTGTGTGGGCTGTCTGACCATGCCCTAAGCCCACTGGACAGCACAACACACCCTGTGTCCCTCAGGCAATCCTTTGGAGTCCTCTCTCTGTCCCCTGACCCAGGCTGTCCTGCTCGGGTGTCCCGGTCAGCATGATAGTGGTGGCACCAATGGAGACAACTTTGCCTCCTAGTGGACAGTGAGGACAGGCTTTGAGTGGGCACTTGGGTGTGCAGCAGCACACAGCAGGGCCCCTGGGCACATACCACAGGTGGCTGAGTGGCGGGAAATACATGATGCTGTCAGAGGGACGGGGACACATTTACACGGGACACATTTACAAAGGTGCCAATCCTAGTCCTATCAGGTTGCAGCCATCCTCATTGTGCAGATTAGGGCTCTTATCCCAGTCACACTGCAGGGGAAGCAGAAACTCAGCCCCCCTGCCCACTGGGTCAGGCACAGTGGACAGGGAGGCAGGGGCCTGAGTAAGTGGATGGGCTGGGTGAACAGGAGTTCCAGAAGCCTTCCTCAGGTGTTAGGGCTGGGACCTGCGAGCCAGAGAGAGGCCAGTCTATTCCACAGCTTGGTCACTACCAAGGGTGACTGCCATACTGCCTGTCCTGCACTCTTTATTTCCAGGGAAGGCAGGGATAGAGAGGGCATAGGAACCCACAGGCAGGGAGGTAGGAGGTGGGACACACCAGGATGGACAGAGAGGGGCATGGGCAGCACCTTGGGACAAGTGTAGTCCTGCTGGGACTGCCTTTGGCTGCAGGAGGGATCCTATACCAAGGCCAGGGAGCCCTTTCCCACAGAAGCCATCTGTGGGCAGATAGCCAGGTATTAACAATTACCAGGAGGCTGAGTTAACCCTCAGGAGCCTGCTGGGAGACTGGGTCAGGCTGAACCTGGACATTTTTACCTTCTAAACCCTCCTGAGCAAGTCCCCGAGGTATGTTGGGACAGGCAGAGAGGGTGGAAGACCCCAGTCTGGGCAGGGGTGAGCTTGTTTGCTGAAGCGGCAGCAAGGGACACCTCAATATCACTGAGCCCTGAATAGGCTACAGGGGAGGGGCAGGTGGGTCACTAAGAGGGCTGGACCCAGGAGGCTGGGGCAGGGGAGGGTGGAGGCAGAGGCAGGGCAGCCCAGAGCTCTCTAGCCTGGGGTCCTGGAATGCTGATGCAGGGTGCTGAGACACGTGCAGATGGGTGGCACTCACCTGGACCCCACAAGAGCAGCTCCCCACAGGGAACTAGCACACCATCATGACCCCAGAGCTGCACGATGCCCACTCATGTCAGGGCAGAGCAGTGAGTGGCCCAGTTGTGCCTACCCCCATGAGCCCAAGGCCTGCTAGGTGGGGGGTCTAGGGAGACCTCCTGGGAGTCGGCAGGGTAGGGTGGGAGCCTGGCTGTGAGAGCCAGACTGTGTGGCCTTGTAGAGAAGGGGTGCCCTGTCCTAGCCCCTGCCTGTCCCTTTGCTTCTTGGTGGAGCAGAGGCAAAAAAAGAACAGCCACCAGCAAACACCCTTCACCCCGCAGCCTTTACTGATGGAAGTGACATGGGCAGAGGGCAGGTGGCCTGAGACTTGGCAGGAGGTCTATGGGCTGAGGCTGCTAAGGTGGAGGCACCTCCAGCCTGGAAGGGGGGGACCCCTCCCTTATTGTCTCCTCCTACTGTGCCTCTCCCACTTGAGGTCTCCCAAGGGGTCACTAGTGGACCCCCCACTCTGCAGATGGGGGTGGGGAGGAGAAGATGAGGAAAAACAGGGAGAGGTGTGGACAGAGAGCTGCAAGACATACAGAGGCCCCAGGTGCAGGTTCTGTGTGAGACTCCCTGACACTGCCAGCCACCCTCCTACTCACAGCTGTGTGCCCCCTGCCCCAGCAGCCCGTTCCCACTCTTCCACCCTGCCTGGCCACCTCACCCAGCCGCCCGGTGACCTGGGATGTTCCGGCCACCCCAGCACAGCCCCCGTCCCTCCCTCCCTCCTTGGAAAAACACGGGAGTGAAGACACGGAGCCAGAGCCCGGGCGCCGGCTGAGGGCCCCGGACAGCTGGGCCGAGGCGGCCCCCTGACACCTGCTGTAGGTCAGAGGCACTGGTCAGAGGAGGCTTCGTGCTTCCTTCTGCTGGTCCCAGCCTGGCTTAGGCCTGGGTCTGAAGGTGAGCCCTGGTCCTGCACATCACATGGGCACAGGTAGCTCTGCGAGGCAGCCCCTGCACTTCCAGAAAAGCAAGCCCCTTCTGGGAGAGTGCAAGGGGTGCTGCCCAGAGAGGGATGCGTGCAAGCCCACCCTACCCTGACGCCCTCCTCAGGCCAGAGTGCGTGCCTGCCCCCTGTCCTGTCCCTTTGCCCTCCTCCAGTAAACCCAAGGGAAGCATCAGCCCACCCTCCTCACAGACCACCCCCCTGCACTGAGGTTGCCTGCTCAAGGTCACCAGCCTTGCCCTAGCTGGGCCGGTGACAGGGAAAGTCCCCTTTCTCCTTCCTCAGTACCTTGGCTGGCTGTGCTATAGCTAGAATTTTCCCTCTTTAGTCTCTGAAACTCTTGCTGCTCCTGGTGCTTCCAGGATTGTTTTGGAGGGAGGTTGCTTGTTTCATGGCAGGTCTGTCCCCCACGCAAGCCCCTTTGGGGCCTTCCCTCCAGGCCTGGCCCCAAAAGACTCCTGTTCCTCAGGCTAAAAGACCCCCTGCTGTCCTGTTTTCTCCACCTGTCTGGGCACTGACCACCTGGGGGCACCCCAGACTCTGCTGCTCCTCACTAAGCCCTCTGCCAATCTATGCTTAAAAAGCCTTTGGGCATCACCGCATCACATTCCTGCCACCTGCTGACACAGCTGTGTCCCAGTCCCCACCCAGCAACCTCCCCCATGATGTTAGCACCATCACCCCAAAGTTCTAGGCAAGACCCTGTCCTGACAACAGTCACCATCACTGATGCTGGACAGACTTCAGCCCAGCAGTTGCCTGTGACCACTGGCGCTGAAGCCCTCCCAAGGAGAAGTCAGGGTGATGATGGCGCCATGCCAAGCCCATACCTCCAGAAGCTTCCACAGCTCACACGGAGGCACAACCCACCTTTACAGCTGCATCCTGGATGCTCTAAACCAATGGACCTAGCACTCTTAACACACTCAAATTCAGTGTGGACAGCAGCCAGCACCACTGGCCCAAGGATGCTCAGCATGGTACTCTGGGCATCACATCCTCCTGTGAGGCAGGGGGAGCCCAGTTCTTCCCTGCCCCTCCCCTCTGCACCACCTTTCCTCACCAACAGACCTTCTTCCCAAAGCCTTTTGTGCCCTTGCTGTTCCAAGCCCATCCAGCCCCAGTGGGGACAGGATCCTCCTGGCCTGTCCAGCAGCATGCTTGGGGGGCACTGGACAAATGGCCCTGGGGATGTTTCCAGGGGACCACCCACCACCCAGGTTCCAGATGACATTCCTCTCTCATCTTCGCCACAAAAGCCTACACCCTGGCCAGTCCCTGTCCGCCTGGGCACACAACGTCTGACCACAGGGCAGCCTCAGCCCTGCCTCCGGTGAGCATTTCAGCCGCCTCTCGCTCCTGGCTAACGGCATCCCACACCTGTCACCCTGTCTCGGCTCCCAACATACTTCCCAGCCCTCCCCGCCTGCCCAAAGCCCTTGCCACCATTTCACCCAAATGACAGCGTCACCCAGGTGCCCTGCTGCTGCTGCAGAGCTTCCATCAGGCACTGGGGACCCTCCGCGCTCGCGCTCGGTGGGAAGGGTCCGCCCCCCAGGTCAGCCAAGGCTTCCCCGCCTGTAGAACAAAGGCTGGGCGGCCCCTCCTCAGCCGCCGCAGTGGGGACCAGGGCTCCACGATGCGGGTCTCCAGTTGCTGGTGGTCAGAGGCAGAGGAGCGAGCAGAGGTCTGGGGACACTTGGCAGCGCTAGCGGCGCAGTGAGGAGGGCGCTGCCTGCGCAGTGGGCGCGGCCGGTGCACAGGGGAAGGGAGGGCGCGGGCGCTGGGGCTGCGGCAGGCGAGCGAGCGGGAGGAGGGCGATGCGATTGGCGGGGAAGGGGCTTGTCGCAGTGGGTGCGGCGGCGTGGGGAGGGGTAGGTGGAAGGGGGGGCTCTCAGGGCTGCGACAAGCAGGCGGGGGGATGGGCCTGGCGGAAGAGGAAGGGGGGCTTGCGCAGGAAGGGGGCTGCGGCATGGGGGAGGAGGATGGCGGGGCTGCTGCGGGACACGGCTGGCGGGGTGAGGGCGGGGTACCCGGTGAGCGGAGGAGGCGGGTGGATGAATGTCTCAGCCTGGGTGGGGAGGCAGGTGCGGGGAAGTGGGGACTGGCCTTGGGGCTCCTGATGAGGGAGGGCAGGGCTGCAGTGGTGGTTTGAGGGGAGGAGGGAGCGGACGGATCAAGCCGGTGGCGACCGGGACAGCCAGGGTGGAGATGTGGATGGTGATGAGGAGGGAGTGAGGATGGAGGGGCACGCCTGGGGAAGCGGACAGCGGCGGGGTCCTGCAGCCTCTCCTCCAGCTCGGCAGACACCACCAGGGTCGTGGCTCGCGACACCCTTGGCGGCGGGGCTCCAACGGCGGTGACCCGGCTGAGGCGGCACTCCGGAAGTGGAGGCGCCCAGGACTAAGGGGTCCAGCGGCGACAGCCAAGGCGCAGGGCCGCACTGGAGGGTCTTGGACAGGAGCCGGAGCAGGAACTGGGCGCGCAGACGTGGGGCCTGGGTGAGCCCGGGACTCTGGCCGCAGTGCCCCACGCAGCCAGCGCTGCATCAGCCCTGGCGCGCAGGGCTGAGGGGAGGCGGCTCCGGGGGCAGGGACTTGCCTCTACCCGCAGCTCCAGCCCCGCCCCCCGCCCCACCCCCACTCCGTCTCCCTGGAAACCGCAGGAGGCTCCCAGTGCCCCTCCAGCTGCCCACTGCCCACAGACCAGGCCCCTCCCTGACTCTGCCGCGCACAAAGTCCCCACAGGGCTGGTGCGCAGGGGAGCCAGGGCCCGTTCCCAGACACTGATGGAGGTGTCAGTGTTCTCCCCATGAGGAAGAGTGGCAGCTGGCCACCTGGGAGTCTCTCTCTCACTGAACACCAGAACGCCACTGCTGTCTGGGTACTCGCAGGCTGCCATTGTCACCCATATCCTGTACCCATACTCTCCAGCCTACAGTCCCAGGCATCCAGGCCCCCCTCCCAGGCCGCCTGCCCCCAATATCCAGATCAGCTTTCTCTCAGAAATAACAACACCCTCCAGGTCACATCCTTCTACCCAGCACCTACTGCCTGCCAGGCCCCTCCTGGTGGTGGCCCAGGTCCTGTTCTAGCTCCCCTCCTCCACCAGGCCTGATAGCCTAGCAGAGAGCCCCCCTCCCCCCACTTCACACCAGCTATCCCTCAGGGCAATGCCTGGGGTACCCCTCAGCCCTCTTGGCCAGTCTGCAGGTGGACACACAAAGGTCTGCTACATGGACATCTGCTGAACAAAGCTCCCAGTCAAGGTGGCCAAACCTCTTAAGACCCCTGGGGGAGGGGGGGGCTTCACCAAGTAACTTGCATAGCTGCTGTCCAAGCTGCCTGGTCCCTGCTCAGGAGACCCCGGGACAGGATACCCTGCCAGCAAACACTACATCTGGGGGTGCCTTGGCAAGGCAGATCATCATCGGATATGGGCCTGGTCACAGCTCTGCCAAGCAGCGCCCCCTGTGCACCTGCCCAGGACTGCCAGCCTGCCTTGCTATCAGAGATCTTCCTGTGGCCTGAGAGCACACTGGGGATGTGGGGGACCCAGAGTCTGTGGTTACAAGGCAAAGAGCCTTCTCTAGGAGCGGGGCAGGAGGTGCTCCCCAGAAGTCTCACCCACCAGGATACAGAGAGCCTCACCAGGGCTCACTTATCCCTGATGGCCACCAAGCAAGGGGGAATCAGGCAGCAGAGGGCGGGCTGGTGGGGACAGCTGTCCCCTAGACCTTGCACAGCTCTCCGTATAACATGCCCACACACCCATGGCTAGGGCCACCAGTGTTGGAGGAGGCCTTGAAGAGGACTTGCCCTGCCCCCACATCTACACAAGACATCCTAGAACCAGAGAAGGGGACACTGTGGCCACATCTCCACAAAGATGCTGTGCAGGCCCAGCCATCTGTCCTGAAAGCCAAGCAGGCAGGGGAGGCTGGGCTGGACCACAGAGCACACCCTTCAGTGGCACCCATAGGAGCCCCCTAGGGTTAGGCTACAAAGACCCCAGGACGGGACAGGTAAAAGAGAAGGAGCAGGGTGGCCTGGTCACCTGCCCCTGGCTCAGCCAGCCCCAGGTCTGGCACCCTGCTTTCTAGTCACCCCCCCAACCCCTCATGCCCTTCCCTTGCCCAGCCTTCTTTTTGAGGCTCCTCTTCCCTCCCCACCAGGTCCCTCTGGGCCAAAACATTTGTTCAGCCTCCCACCTCCTGGGGGCTTCCCAATTCCTTAAGCAAGAGGATGCTCTGCCAGGGAATCCCCTTCCTCTCTCCTGCCTCTACGAGCACCCAGATCTGGTGCTGAATAAATAAACACGTGTACATTGATTTGACAGGGAGCATCCTGGTCTAGTGTGGGCACTTGAGGGAACAAGGCCCACTGCCAACAAGCCCATGAGCCCTGTCTCCACCCAGCTCCCCCCCCCCCTCCCCAGGTAGCTCTCCAGCTCAGGGCTGATGCAGGAGGCTCCTGGACCACAAGGGCTCCCTTGTTCCTAGAGGCCTGAGAGAGCATGCTCAGTGGGCCAGGCAATCAATCATCTGCCCTTCGTCCAGGTGAGAATCATCTCACCTTCCCAGCAGCCCATGTTCCTGCTGCCGGAGCCACACCTGGGGAGCTAAAGGTCACCGGGCCAGGCATAGCAGCCCTGGCCTTCCCCATCTCTCCCACTACCAGTGTGTCCTTGAGTCCAATGCTAGGAAAATTCCTGACCCCGAAGGTGGAGGCTGAAGCAGGAGCTGACATGCTCTGTCAAGGTTGGAGAGGCCCAGGCGGTTTCCCTGGGGCTCTGCTGAGTCACCATGGCCGCCCAGGCAGCACCTCTGCCCACCTGCCCTGCACAGCAGGTGTGTGGGCTCTGAGCTGGGCCCGCCCTGGCCTGCAGGCAGTTAGGGAGGGCTGTAGCTACACTGCAGGATGACAGCTACATCTGCATTTCAGGTACACAATGAATAATTTTTTAGTACAGTATAAAAATATTTGTACCCAAAGAATTGAAAAGAAATTGAAAAAACAGGTACATACTCATGTTTACAGCAGCACTACTCACAATAGCCAAGAGGTGGAAAGAGGTAACTACTGACAGAAGTCTAGGTATAGAGTCTGTATCCGTGTATATACACAGGGTGGTGTTAAGCCATAAAATGGAAGGAAATTCTGAGACAAACTCCCAGATGTGTGAATCTTGAGGACAGTGTGCTGAGGGAACTAAGCAGTCACAAAAGGAGAGGTATAGGCACTGCACAGGGTCACTGATGCCACCTCCCTAGTTGTCAGGGTCGCAGAGGCAGGAAGTAGGATGGCTGGGCCAGGGCCTGGTGCTCGGGGAGGAGACAGAATTTCAGAGACTAATGGTGGTGACAGTTGCAGAACAACGTGAATGTGCTTAATGCCACCAACCTGTACTCTTAAAATGGTTAAAATGGTAAATTTTATGTTATACCCATTTTACAAAAATGAAACAACTCTTCCCCAAAAAATGTTTGGGACAAACTTGTATTAAATATGTGTGTATAATTACACTAAAACTTACATTATTTATTTGAAATTAAAATATTTGGAATTTACCACATCACAAAATGATTTACTGTCTATCTGAAATTCAATCCAACTGGGTGTATTTTTATCGGCTGAAGCTGGCAGCCCTGTGGGAGTGTGAGGAGGTGCCTGCCTGAGGTCATACAGGTAGGCAGGTCTCCCTACCTGCAGCCCCTCCCCCCAGCCACCTGTGGGCACCCACATCTCAGAGACTCAGACCTGTCCAGGCTGGCAGCAGGGACAAGGGGGAGTGGGAGCTGCTTTTGTCCCCCCACAGCCCCCAGCCTCCTTGGAGAGCTATGGCCAACTGCGATCAGCACTGCCTTATAACAGGCAGACATGGCCATCTCCCGTCTACAGACAGGAGGACTGAGGTTCTCGGGTCACGTGGCCTGCCCCTCTCCTGCTGGCCTTCCTCTGTGGGCCTGAGTGTTTCCCCTCCTCACTGAAGGGGAGAAGGCGAGAGGCCCAGTGGTCCCAGGTATGGAGATGAGGCTTCTCTTGTAAAACCAGGGCCAAGGACGCCTTATCCAGAGTCAGGCCTGACCACCCTCGCTGGCCTACCTGTCCCACCACTGATATGGAGCTGCTGAAACCTAGCATGTCCCCAGGCCACCAGGGAGGAGCCAGCAAGGACACAAGGGAGAAGGGACAAGTTACCAGCTACCATGCTAGTCATACAAGCCCACTGTCAGAAGGTCCTTCCCAGGTCCTCTGAGCACATGGAGGGTTCCCAGCCCACCGGGCCTGTGGGTTTTGGGAGCAGGTGGAACGTGGGGACCCTCCTGCTGTCTGGCTCTTGCAGCCATTCTGAGGGGCATTCAAGCTGGAAGCTTCTGACTAAGATGATGCTCTGTGGAGGCAGAGAGTCCTGCCCCCTGCCAGACTCGGGCCTGGCAGGCATCCGATGAGACAGCTCTGGGCAGAGCTCAGTGGTATCACCAGGGTGGGCACATCAGATCTCTGAGGCAGACAGCTGGCAAGGGGACTAGAGGGACCAGCTCCATCCCCAGAGTGAGGCCTGGGGGCGCGGGGGACAGTGGCAGGGCTACGTAGCTGGGGCCTGCACAGGGTGACCCCATCGCCTCCACCCTCGGTTCCCTTCCTGAACACCAGCTGCTACTCTCCAAGGCTGTCTGAGGGCACCTCCTGGCCTGCCTTGTGTCCCTGTGCCCTGGCGACAGTCTTGTGGGTTCTACTCAGGAGGAGCCTGGCAGCCAATCCTTGGTACAACTCCCAACTTCCCACAACCAGAGCCAGCAAGCAAGAGTTTGGATACCAACAATTGCGATGCTCAGGAAGTAGCTGTGACAGTGACAGTGGCAGGAGTCCTCCCCTACAGCCAGATCCCCAATCACTGGCTCCTCCCTCGCTATGGGGGTACCCTTATCCGCTGCTGGCCTTCTGCAAGATGGGACAAAGAGAAAGAACAGGCTTCCCTTTCCAACAGGTGCTCTCCTGACATGACACAGGCCAGGCACAGAGAGGTGCAGCAATCTGCCCAAGGTCACACACCAAGCACTGGGACCCCAGCAGGCTGGCTGGCTCAGGCAGACCAGGCTTTGGCGCCCTCTGAGGACTCACCTCTTTGCTAAGACAATAGCCATTGGAAATGGCCCTCAACCAAGGCAGTGGCCTTAGTCATCAGCAGGCCACTTCCTCAGGCCAGTGGTCAACGTGCCAACATGAATAGAACAGGCAACACTCAAACGTCCACACACGCCTCTCCCTTCATGCAGTCAGCCCAGATGCCACCGCCTCACAGTGGCGCTCCAGGGCCTTCCTCACATTCCGTACTGGCTGCTGTGTGCCCTGGCCAGACAGAAGCTCTCAGAGGGAGGATGGTGACTGTGCTGCATCCTGGCACCCAGAACAGCCTCTGCCTCAGGGGATCTCTGCTCCAGGGAAGAGGACATGGGGGTGGTCCCCTAAGGCACCTGATGTTTGGCTAGAATAGACTTCTGGCCACAGCTGCCCTGGCTTTGGGGTCCAGCCACCTCACCCTCAGCCCTGCATCTCCAGCTGGCCTTGCACTGCCTCTGTTGCTCAGTATGGGGCTGATATCACCCCTTTGGACACTTCCAGGTGCTGGACCCTGTGCACAGAGTTCAGACACACCAGGCTGGGCTTCCAACACTGTGGGGGAAGGGGTGCCCTTTCTCTTTGGCAAGATGCTCAGTCTTGGGGAGTAGGTGCCCTTGGATTCTCACGCCAGCCATCCAGCAGCACATCCCCTTGACCAGCCTCCTCCTCCTGCCTGAGAATCCTCCCTGCACTGAGCTCCTTTCCCTCTCCTCAGGCTCCCTGTGTGGATAGGAAAACCCAGCTGTCCCTGTCTGACACATCCCCTCCCTGTCCTCTTAGCCAGTCCCTGATGCTCCAGGACTCTTGGCCTTGGGCTACAAACTCTGGATGTAGAACATAGAGGCTATTCCTTGGTCGGGGGAAGAGCCTGGGGTGTCTGTGAGCACAGCACAGGAGGTGGTCATGCAAGCTTCTCAAGCCACCACTGAGGACAGGGCAAGAGAAGGCCACAGCTGTACACTGGAGAGTGGCCGAGCCATGTCTGGGGGCTTGGGCCGGTCCTCAGGCAGGGCGGGTTTGCATCACACAAGAGGGTGTGTGGCTGTAACCCCACGTGCACATGTTTAGATTCACATGTGACTTCCCTTCTTTTTAAGTTACACATGGTCACTTCAGCCGAGCTAGGCCTCCACTCACAGGAAACCCCTAACTCGCCTCTCTGTGCTGACAGCAGCCCAATTTCAGCAGCAGAAACAGCCCCCAGCGCACAGTAGGAGCAGGAGGGCTGCTGACTGATGCAGAGCGCTGTGGTCTCTGTGTCCACATGGCTTCCACGCAGGCAGATGGCCGAGTGCCCCTCTCAGCACAGGGTGCCAGGGACCCCGCCCCACTCCCAACCCCTCACCACAGCAGGCTCTCCTGGGCACTAGCCTCCTTGCCTTGGCTGCAGGGCCCAACATGCTGCCTGGGGCTGCTTGATTTTCTCTGCATTGTGAGCCCCCTTGGTCATCTGCTGGGGCCTGTAGCCCCTTTCTCAGGGTGACGTTTGTTTGTGAAGCATAAAATTATGCAGAGGGTCACAGAGGAAACCACTTGTGCAGTAATTATCAGAATATTATAAAATGGGCTGTGATGTGCTGATGTACCCACTTCCCCATGAACATCCTGTCTGCATAGACTCAGCAGCAGAGCTACACACAGCTAGAATCACAAAGTCCCAGTAAGCCAGTGGTTCTCAACCTTCCTAATGCCGCGACCCTTTAATACAGTTTCTCATGTTGTGGTGACCCCCACCCATAAAATTATTTTCGTTGCTACTTCATAACTGTAATTTTGCTACTGTTATGAATCGTAATATAAATATCTGATATGCAGGAGACCCCCCAAAGGGGTCACGACCCACAGATTGAGAACCGCTGCTTAAGCGCACACGCCATTTCAAGCTATCTGGTACAAATTTAAAGGAACATAAAAACACTAGCAGTTTCAATTGGTGACCAAGTCCCAGGTCCTAGAATTACTACTGTTCATAGTAAAAAGAGAGCTGAACTTTGGTCAGGTCAGCCATGTGGAGGCTCTCTTCTAGCCAGGCTCACGAGCTCTCCAAGCCTCATTCATGTACCCGGGACACGACTCTAGGTCTAGGGTAAGCTGCTTCCACACTGGTGACTCCACCACAGCTTCCCTGCCCTTCTGGAACCAACTCCATCCCCCCAGCTGGCCCATTGGAGCAAAGCAGGGTCCCTTCCCCAAGCTCCCTCTGCCCCAGTAGAGGGGCCTGTCTGGCTTCAGTTTAAGTACTTCTTAGAGCGAGCTCCTGGGGTTGTGGGAGGGGGAGGAGGCAGCCCATCTCCTTGGGTACATTCTGCATGTGCAGGATTCCAGGGCTCCCTGACTATACTGCTAAGTGCCTAAATTGCTGTGATGGCAAAAGTGCCTCAAGGCAACCACTTCTGGTCAGGGGCATCTCCTGGTCCTGGGCGGGCCCTTCCCAGCCTGTGTCTGACCTGCAGCTGCTCCTCACCCAAAGTCCCCACAGCGGAGGCACACTGGGAGGCACCAGTTCTGGGTGGTCAGCAGTCGGGAGGGGAGGATGCCAAGATGCCCTAGAGTAGGGGTCCTCAAACTTTTTAAACACGGGGCCAGTTCACTGTCCCTCAGACCATTGGAGGGCCGGACTATAGTTAAAAAAAAAAAAATATGAACAAACTCCTATGCATACTCCACATAGCTTATTTTGAAGTAAAAAACAAAACAGGAACAAATACAATCACACCACCTCATGTGGCCCGTGAGCCGCAGTTTGAGGACCCTTGCCCTAGAGTGTCCTGAGTACAGACCATGACTGGCATAGGTAGCAGGGAGTTCCAGGGACAGCAGGGCTGGATCACCTAAGAGACTTGTCTCTTAAAATACCTCCTTTGGTCCAGTGTGTCCCAAGCTCCATGACGACTGGAGACACCTGTGAATGTCTGAGCCAACCCTGGTGGCAGGTGGCATCAGCTTCCTCCCCCTGGGGCCTGGCAGATGGTCACAGGTGGGTGGGATGTGCTCCCTGAAGCCCCTAGACCTGGGGATGGGCGCTCGTGGCTCAGATTCCTGAGAAGACACTTGGATGTCACACATGGCTCCAGGAACCAAGGATGTAGTAAGATATAGGGACACAGCAGGATCACAGACTCTGAGGACACAGAGGACAGACTTAGGACCCCCCAGAGGCCCCAGGATGTGCTCAGACAGCTGGTCTTACATATGGGAACACTGTCTGAAGGTGTGCACACTCCACACTGCCTGCAGGTCCAATGCTGGTGAGGGACCCAGGAAGACACGGGGCCATCACTGCTGTGTGACCTTGTCCAAAGCCTCAGCTGATCTCTGGAGGGAGACATGCCATCCTGTCCTGCAAAGCATTAGGGATGCCACAGCCTGAATCTTTCACCACAAGGCAGACCAGCAGGGGCATTGATAAGGTTCAGGATAAAGACAGTAACTGCCAGGCTGAGGGCTGCTGGGCTTGGGAGGCCTGGAGGTCCTCACTAGACTCTGGGCTTCTTGGGGGAAGGAACAGAAAGTGAAGGTCCTGTGCCCATCGGCCTGGCCAGCTCACTCTTGTCTCTCACAAGGAGGCAGGACAGCAAGCTGAGCACTTAGCCCCACTGGCAGGACCAGCTCTGGCCTTAGGAGATTCCCCCCTCCCCCAGGCATGCTGACTGACTTTCTGTCCTCCTAGCCAGCTGGCTGGGCCTTCCTGGGCATGTGTGCCCCCAGCCCTGACTGAATGGAGCTGATCTGTGCTCAGAGCCCCATGCCCTTTTGGTTCTGGCCTCAGTGCCCCCCAGTCTTCTGGGTCCCTTCTTTGTGTCTGTGGGGCAGTTGTGGCCTTGACTCAGCTCCCCGTGCTCTGACCCAGCTTCATCCCTGCAATCCTGGCCAGAGCGGTGGTGACCCACTCAGCAAGCAGGTGGTGGGTCCTGGCATGGGGCAGCAAAGCCTTTGGTCCAGCTCTGCTCTGAGCCCTGAGGACCCACCTCTGGGACTCAGTCTCCCATCTGGGCACCAAGTGGTACTCAGCCTGCCTGGCACATAGCCAGCCCTGCCTGCTCTGTAGTCTCCTGGGGCGTTTGGCAGAGGACAGTGGAGACAGAGTGGCCAGGGACAGCCAGCTCACTGCAGTGGCCCATCACAGACCCCCTATATGAGCCTGGGGGGCCCACATCTCACCTGGCTCTACCTGCCCTGGGCTCTGATTCCTGCTGCTCCCAGCAGGGAGGCCTTAGGGACAGTGTGTGCCCAGCTCTCCTCCTCAGAGATGCAGCTGAGGCTGGGGTCGGGGCCCAGGCTGTCCTGCCACCCTCCAGGCTGCCAGGGCCAGGAAGTGTACAGCATGGATGAGCAGCCCACCACCTTGGGAGACAGCTGCCACATGCACCCATGCAGTCCCCTGCCGCCTCCCCAGCATAATGCTGGCGTCCTGAAGGCTACCTGCTCAGACTCTATGAAATGCCCCAAGGAAGACATATCCATGGGTCAGCTCTGGCTACTGTGGGGATGACTGTCACCCCTGCCTTGCCACTATGACATGAAGGGAGGAGACAAGGGGACCCAAGGCAATGCAGGGCCTAGAACAGAGGGTCCCCGAGTCTGTAGAGACCAGTCTGTAGTCCAAGAATGCTGCCGGCAGGCCTGAACCGTCCTCACTGCTGCAGGGCCTTGGTGCACATCTGTGGAGTCTTAAGCCCAGGCCAGAAACACAGAGATGACAGCCTGCCCCGAAGAGTTCTCAAATGCCACAGTCATCAAATACCTAGAACCAGGGTCTCTCATATCAGGGGGGAGGTGGCTAGGACCATGAGGCAGGTGTGATGGACTTGCTACCCACTTTGAGCTGAACTGTGTCCCCCAAACTCATGTGATGAAGCCCTAACCCCAGAATGTGACCTTAGCTGGGAATGGGATGGGTCTGTGCAGATGAAACTGATTAAGATGAGATCAGAGGGGCCCCTAGCCTAACACGACTGGTGTCTTTACACGAAGGGGACATTTGAAGACAGACGTGCATGCAGGGGGCACACCATGTGAAGATGAAAATAGATTTACAAGCCAAGAAACACCAGCAACCGCCAGAGGCCAAGAGCAGCCAGGAACTGACTCCTTGACAGCCTGAGGGCTCAGCCAACAACACTCTGACCTCAGACCCCCTACCTTCATGGGCTGGAAGTCAGAGAGAAGGTCTTGCAGTAAAACTGCTCAGAGTGGGCAGCTCCATCACAGCAGCCCTGAGTGTCCCTGGGCACACGGAGGCCCTGGGATTATTTGCCACCCAGAATGGAGTAAGGTCTGCCCAGAATGGGGGTGCTGGGAAACAGGACAGGCCTGAGTGTGGGGAGTGTGAGATTATGGGGAGGGGTGGGTGTACCAGGAAGGCAAGCCAGCCAGGAGGGCTGGGAGAGGCCGAGGGGTGGGCGGGAAGATGGGGGAGTCTTAGCCCCTCCTCCTCAGGGGCTCCTGAACCCACCCCAGATGCAAGTATTACCGAATTAGGGCAGCAAGTGTGTGCCCGTCACATCCAGAGCTTCCTCAGCACCCACGGATGGCCAAGAGCAGCCACAGAGGCTGGAGGCCTGGGCCCATCCCCCCACACGGAGCCCACATGAAAAGGACGGGGCAGCCCCCACTCACACCTGGCTGCCATGTGCTCCCACCTGTACAGTGGCCTGGATGTGGGCCCTGCAGGGGAGTAGGGAGAGAGAATTGCCCCATTCCTGGGGACCAAGCCTCAATACCCCACCCCCAGGAAACTTCAAGCAGCTCAGGGCACCTGCCTGGGCCTGTTCTCAGACATATGTCGGCAAGAAAAGCGGCCAGCAGACATAGCCATGAAGGAGCTGAGGCTCCAGGAAGGCGGCCCCAGTCTGAAGCCCCTCTCAGAAGGCAGGAACCTACACCCTCTGGGTTGTGCTGAGTGAGCATGGGTGAGACTGGGGCAGATCAGAGCAGGCAAGGGGACCGGCAGAGGCCCCATCCTTAGGAGTGCCACGACCACGGGGCGAGTTTTGATCTGAAAGCTGTGCACCAGGCCTTGGGGAAGTCGGTTTGCTTTAAAGAGTCTCTAACCTCTCACTGCCTGGCATGTCCAGGCCTGGGCATGGTAGATGCAAGCCTGGGCCTGACCTGACTCTCGTGTGGCCTAGGCGAGCCCCCATCCTGGCCCATCTTGGATCTAATGCTAGCCCATGGCAGACACCTGTGCCACGCATGTGGGTGCTGGGAAGCAGACAAGAACACCCCCACACACCCATGGAGCTCTCCTCCAGGCTCAGAGACCAGCTGTGCATGTGATCCCAGGTCCTTGCCAAGGAGGCTTCCTTGGCCCCCAGCAGACTAGCTAATCACAGGTTCACACTGTTTCTAATTAGCCCTGTCCTGGGGGCACAAGTTACCAACAGACCAACCTGTCTTGTCCCCCTGGCTTGGCACCTATGAGCCCCAGTGGGTGAATAATAGTCTCATCTACCTATTATTCCTTGGGGACTTGATCCAGTGTGAAGAGGCCAGTCTCTCCCCACTGGAGACACACTGGGGCTTCTCCTTTGGCTGGCCAGGGCACATGGCCAAGCCACCCTCTGTGCATACTCTAGGGCCACCCAATTCCTGCCCCTGGGAACAGCCCTCCTTAGCAGGCCTGAAGGCCTTTTTGAGCATCAGGCCTCTGGAGCCAAGCAGGAGGGTGGGGCCAGGCTTTGTGGAAGGCTGACTCCCAGCAGCACTGTCAGGAGGGATAGAAAAAGACTGGGCAGGGAGGCCAGGAGGAGGCTGGAGGTGTCTCCAGAAAACACTGAGCCTAGGACAGAGCAGCCCAAGCTGGTTTTACTGTGCAGCAGTTAATGCCACAGGCTTTGGGGCCAACCAGATGTGTGCTCAGAAAAGGGCTTCTCCAGGCCTTGGTGCTCTCACCTGTAAAGGGGGTTTCCAAAGACGCCTCCTGCCGGTGTGTTAACAGCACAGTAATGGGGATGCTTCACTAGGCTTTGGGCTACATACTAGCCCCAGCAGACAGCCTCCAGGGCAAGGGGGGCGTTTGCCTGAGGCTGCCCGCTCCCGCTACCTTCATGGTGGTCGAGAGGGCTCACCTCACATGTGAAGATATAGGCACCTGCTCCCAGGCCCAGTAGGGGGCTTCCTGACCCCCGGAGGAGTGCTGCAGCAAGCATGGTAGCCTTCCTGGCACTGGGGGAGGCTCAAGGTTCCAGCAAGGACTCAGGCTGTCGCATCATGCAGGGCCCCTACCCCAGCCCAGTCCCAACTCGGTGGGATGATGAAACCTGAGATCTGCATACAGTGGAGGAACAGATCAGCAGGGCACAGGTGGGGACCAGGTCAGGACACACGCTGAGCCGCACCGGGGCAGGAGGTGGAGGCTTCTGCTTCTGGACAGGACAGGGTGTACTGAACCTTCTAGTCTGGGAAGGAGCTATGTACCAGGTGGCTTCTAAGAGCCCACTGGCCACAAGTGAGAGACAGACACCAGTGGGTCCTCGCAGGCTAAGCCAGGACGATCCATTCTAGGATGTGGGAAGGAGGCCCAGGGCTTTTGAGGACCCTCTCTGCAGACTGCCTGGCGCCCAGGTGTCAGAGCAACATGAGAAGGAAAGTCTCCCAAGGGTTCCTACTGAGGGGCTGAGGGGTGTGGGGGCATGGGGATCCTCCTGGGCACACAGGCACCTACTCTGGCTGGTGGGCAGATGCAGGCCCAGGGCACAGAAGCAGCCAGGCCGTTCCAGGCCTGACAGCCCCATTCCCCCTCTGACCTCCTACCTGCCACACTGTCTCAGGCTGGGAGACCTAGGGAAGACCTTTTTCTCCCACTCCCACCCAGGATGGTTGGGCACAAATAGGGACGAGCACGGGTCCACTGGCAAGTGTTTGCTGAGTACCGGCTTTGGGCCAGAAGCCAGACTGGACTCTGTGGCTTCAGCAGAGAGCCTGACAGTGGTCTCAGAGAGCTCATGCTCCAAGGGAGGGACACTGGGACCCCAGCAAATATGCAAACAGGTGTCCAGGGGACACCTAAGGCCCAGAAACAACCTTGCCGGGATCTGCTGGCTCATGCGCGTGATTCAGCATGAGGGCTATGGCCATGTGGATGCACTGGGGTGCCCCGTGCCTCCGCTCTACCTGCTGTGCAGTGCCCGGGCAGAGGGCCGGCCAGCTCGCCCCCACAGGGGCATGCTCTGGCTGCTGCCCCCACCTACCTCCTTGACTAAACAGTAGTTTCTAATGGGGGATCTAGTACATTCTAACATTTCCCTCTTTTAGGAGCAAAGTCCCCCATTGCCCATGACCATTTCTGGTCCCAAAGGCAGAAGATGAAAAGGCCACGCACACACCCAGGACCACCTCCCTCCCCTCCAACCACGAGGACTCTCTGGTCTCCACCTGGCCCTGCCTGAGTCAGCCAAGCCCAGTGCAGAATCTCTGCAGGTGTCCCACCTTGGGGGAGCTGTGCCCTTCTGAGGAGCCCCACTGGGCTGCAGCAGAGGGGCCACCTAGGGTCCAGGGCTCCCAGAAGGACAAGGCTGAGGGGCCACCAGAGGGCGCCCAGTGCCCAGAGGGATGCCAGGCCTGGCGGCACATAGCAGGGACGCCAATGGGCTTGGCTGCCCCTAGGACTGCCACGGTCCCAGGAGGTCACACTCTTCCCTCGACTCACGCGGCACCCACATTCTCTTCAGTGCCTGGGGCCCTATAGGGTTCTCTACAGTTCTAGGGGTGATGGGGACGCAGCCACAGGGGGTTAGAGGCCTTCTGGCAGAAAAGGCACTAGGAATCTTGCCCAGAGAGCAGCCTCCCACCCCGGGCCTGGGGGGGGAACCCTGGCAGCAGGCATGGCCCATTATGGGACCATGTTTAGGCAGTGGCAGGATATTCATACTCCCCAGTCACACAGAGAAGCCAACACCATTTGCCTGTCCCCAACTCACTGCACTCCCACCCCAAGGGTGACAGGAGCAGGCTGTCTAGTTCAACCCCACCTCCACCACCCCACCAAGGCATGCCTTCTCTCCTTGGTGGCCACCCACACTCTTCCTCTGCCTAACTGGGAACTGTGGTGTGTGGATACAAGGAAGTCTAGGATGGTCCCTAAACCAAGCTTGCAGCTATAGAGAGGGGGGATGTGGTAAAAAGGGTGATGGGGCTGACGGCTAGGGGAGCCAGAAAGGCCAGGGACGGCCAGGTACGAGCTCCTCTGCTGAGCGTGAGGAGGGAGGGCAGAGGTGCTGCAGAGCAGGAGCTGAGCAGAGCCATGCCCAGGGTTTTGTGCTGCCCCCCCCATGCCCATGGGGGATAGAGGGAGCCCAGTTAGGTGTGGGAGGCAGCGTGACCACAACAGGGCTGCATCCACAGAGGGAGGCACAGGAAGCCCTGTTGCAGGGACTTGTGAGGGGTTCTGTAAGGAACCTCAGGCTCGGGGGCCTCAAGGGATTCCCCAGGAGAGAGCCTCATGGTGGGCAGGGGCCAGAGCCTGGCCGCTCCCCTCTCACCCACCAATGCCTTGCTAGGGACCATCCTCCACGGATTTGCTGCTGATCTTTCTTGATCAGAAGCCTGGTGGGCCATGGGCGTTCCCAGTTGCAAGTCACCATTTGAGTGTGGCCCTTCCCTGGCTACCCAGAGCAGGAACTTGGACTGTTTTGCTCCTGCCCACTGGGTCCCAGGAACTCTGCACTGATCCAGGGTGACTCCCCACACATTTGCGGATGAAACCCTAGGTCCCCACTACCCCACCCTCACATACACTTCTGTCTCCAAAGTCCAGCGCGAAGAGGAGGGCAGGACTGCAGGCAGCTGCAGGGCTCAGGCGGCCGCCAGGAGGGCCGCTGTTCTTACAAAGAAATGACATGGCCCTGGGCGGGATCCAAGGCGCCGACCACCTGCAGCTGGGCTTGCAGCTCCAGGCCGCCCAAATGCCAGGCAGGGGCCAGGGTGCGCACAAGTTCCTCGGCAGGAATCCCTAAGAGGCGGCGGCGTCTGACTCTTGGAGAAGCGCCCAGCTCGCTCCCTCTCTGCTCCTCTTCCCCGCCCCCTACACAGAAGGGGTACACTTAGAAAACTCAACTAAGTTGCCCTTACTGGAGACCCCGCGGGAACCCCCAGGCAGGACTCAAGATGCCTCTTGAAGAGATCACCGTCAGCTGCGCCCCGACAGCCCGGCCACACTGAGCCTGGGCAGGGCCCCGACAGCCGGCCACGCGGCGAGGGCGGCCGGCACTATGCTCTGAGGCTCGGACTCCCCAGCCCGCCGGCGCGCAGGGCCTATCCGCTGACCAAAGACGCCCAGCTCGAGCCGTGGCCCAGGAGGGGCGCAACGAGCCGGAGACCGCCGGCCCGTAGCCCGTAGCCCGGCGAGAACTGCTCCGCGGAGAAGGGGCGGTGTGCGGTTGCGGGGGGCGACCGAGTGGAGCATAAGAGACCAGGGTGAGGAAGGGCGGCGCGGAGTTTGGAGGCGAGGGCAACGCGGGCGCAGACGAGCGGAGGCTCAGGGGCACCAGGGGCTGGGGCCACTGGGCGCTGGCAGCGGGATCAGGCACCTGGGGCGCATGGCCGCACCGGGCGGACCAGAGACAGAGCAGGGGGAGCAGGAGAGACCCCGCGCACGACTGGGTCGGTGCCCGAAGCCCGGCCGGGTAGGGGTCCCCGGACGCCGTGCCCTCAACTCACCCGAGATCTCCGCCTGGGGCACGTCACTTAGACTGAAGCCCTTGGCCCCGTAGATCTGGCGGACTTCGCTGCAGCTCCGACTCTTGCTGGCAGGGTCCCCGCGGGCGCAGGAGATGAGCGCGGCGGCCGCGCACAACAGCCACCAGCCTCGGGCCCGGAGCTCCATGGCGGGGCCGGTGGCGCCCCCGGCCGCCCGCCCGCGCCTCCCTAGTACCCCGGCCGGCCCCTGCGTAGCCTTCGCCCGCGAAGGGCAGAGCCAAGGTCCCCGCGCGCAGCTCTCTGTCCAGAGGCAGCGGCGGCCGAGGAGGCGGAGACAACAAAAGCCGGCTGCGGCGGCAGCGGCGCGGAGCGCGCGTGGCGCGAGGTCCGGCCGCTCGGTCTGGCCGCCCAGCGCGCGGCGGGAGGGCGCGCAGCCCGGGCTCAGCGCCTCCCCTGCCGCCGGCCCAGCCCCTCGGCGGCGGCGGGAGAGGGGCGGGGCGCGGAGGGAGCGCAGGGAGCACCCGGCGGGGCGCCGCGTGGGGGCGCGATCCGGGGCGCCCCGGGCCCTCCTCCGGCTCGGGGGACTCGAGGGCCTACCCGGCCCGTGCTAACCTAGCGATTGCCCGGCTGAGGAGCGAAGACCCGGGAGCGCGAGGGCGGCGTCTGGGGTTCCCGAGGGTGCGCCCCCCACGCCCAGCGCCACCGGCGGCAGCACCACCTGTGGGGGCGGGGACGGGGGCGGGGGTGCGCGAGGCAGGGTTTCCCCCGCCGGACGTGACATCACGCCTTCTGCGCCCCAATCAGGGGCTTCCCCGCCCCCAGCCGAATTCAGCATCCTTCCCCTCCGCTCCCTCCCTTGCGCGCTGGCTTCCTGTACCCTGGTTTCGCACCCCGCGCTGCCGCTCCCGCAGCGCCTCCTCCCCGCCGTAGCGCCTCTTCGCTCCGCAGCTCCTCGGTCCGCTGTCTACCCCGCCCCCTTATTCCTTTCCAGGCGCCTCTCCGTAGGCTCCAGATCACACCCGATGTTTTCGTGGAGAAGGGTGGGGGTCATGTGCGGGAGATCGGGCAAGAAACAAGAGCTCACCTCTCCCAGCCCTGCAGAGAGGCGCCAGTCGACTTAGTTGCTGGAGATTGACAGCTGGTTTCTTGGTCCCCTTGCGCGGGATCGTTGGGGTAGTTGGCCTGGGCTGCTGGAGAAGGGACAGTGCTGGGACCGACAGCGGGTCAGATTGACGAAGGGACGAGGGCGTGTGCGGAGTATCGGAGGGTGGGAGAGCCAGCAGCCTCAGCCACATAGTGGAGCCGGCCCGATGGGTGTCTGGGAGGCGATGAGGGCTGAGCGCCTTGGTGCTGGTACCTGGAGGGCTTCTCCGGTCATCTGAGGGTGCCATGTGGCAATAAAGGCCCCTACATATCAGGGGCTGTGGTTTCACCTCAAAGCTGGAACAGGGCCCATGGTGGGGTGGTGCCACCATCTCTTCACCCTCATGGCTGAGGGCCTGTCCACTCTAATAGTCCAGAACAGGAAGGTGGGCTCCATGCTCCAGCCTTCACCTCCACCTGGGGCTCTGGAGCTGTTGGCTCAGAGACCTCAGAAGGGCCTGCCTTCCCCACCTGAGCAGGCTGCTCTCTGCACCAGAAACTGAGTCATGCTGGAGAGGTAGGCTTTGGGGGACCCAGTGCAAGTGTGCTGTTCTCTGCCACCCCTCACGCCTTGTGCTACACCACATTCTGACTCACAGACCCCCTGTGCAGCGCCCGCTCTGGGCCTGCCTGGTTCCGGGCCAGTATGCCCCGTTGCATCGGAGATGCCTGGTCCAGCAGGTTTAGGGGAACCTGGCCCAGGCTCCCACCTTCTCCAAGCCACAGGCTGGGGTCAGGTGAGTCATGTAGGCTTCCTGGGAGCCCGGACTCAGGGTGAGCCCTGGGATGAGGCTCTGTAGTCACCTATGGTGACCTGTCACTCCCTATCCAGGCTTTCTCTTAACCTGACAAGAGTGGGCAGTTCCTCTGGGCAGGGTCAATGTCCAGCCCATTTCTGGCAAGCCTCAGGACATGGTGACCACGGCCATGGCCCTGGCCTAAGTGCCTCCCTGTGCAGTCTTTACCACAACCAGCAAGACTGAGGTTTCACTTCCATCCTACAGGTCCTGTGACTTGGCAGCCAGGACCCTCTCCTTAGAGAGAAAGCATTCTGTCCATCTTTGGGGGTCTGAGCTCTCATGATGATGTCAAGGGGACCTGGGTGAGCAGGGCACAGAGTGACTTGCTTGAGAGTGATAGTTGTGGATGAGTAGAGCCAGGGCAGGCACTCAGAGGCTTCCCCTCCCTTGCCTTTTATTCCTCTCCCGGGTCGCCTTGATGTTGGGTGGTTTTGTGGGTTCTTGGCTGCCCTGGGCCTGAGTGGTACAAGGGAAGCCAGGGTCCAGGCTGGGGCAGGGGCAGGGGCAGGGGCAAGAAGGCAGCCTGTTAGGCTTCTTGGGGAGGGCCTCTGCTGCTCTGCTGTGGGTCAGGAACCCCCAGCCAGCTGCCATTCTGCTCCCTGGTGCTGGCTGGGGGACACCTGATCACAAGCTATAGTTGGGAGCTAGCTCCCCACTCCCTACCCCCTGCTGTCTCTGAATAAAGGAAGCTCAGGCCAGACTTCACATCCAGGCCCTACCAGTGGCTGGTTCTAGAGTTAAGGCATTGCACTTGGCTGGTGTAGCTGCCCATGAGGATCAAGGAGAGGCCCAGGAGAGGGGCTCAGCCTGGTCCTCTCCATGGTGGGCAGCATGCCTGGTGCTGCTAGGACCTAGCTCCGGACGCAGCTTCTAGGGAGGCTGGCCCAAATGGTAGAGAGGTCTTGCTTCACTGGGGGAAGAGTTGGCATGAGAGGCCTGCCATGGTGCAGCCTGTGGCCCAGATAGTGCTCGGGACCATCCTCCCATCCTCAGTGGCCAGCACCTGCCAGAGAGCCTTGGCATCAAGAAGCAGGCAATCTGGGGCCAGGTCCTCTGGCCAGGCCTGGTCTCCTCCGGCCTGGGACCCAGTAGTCTAAGGATCTGGCTCCAGGGGGCTCTGCTGAAGCTGCTGAGATGTGGATGACAGGGCTGCAGGGCTGAGAGAGAAGATGCCGCCTCCCTGGGGGTCCTGCACCACCCCCAGGACTTCCCTCCCTCTCTTCTCTCAGCTGTTTATGTCCCTGGGGCCTCTTTCCTTGTCCCCTTCCCCCAACCGGGGGAGCAGCTACATTTTAAGCTGGGGAGAACTATTAGTGGGCTAGAGAAAGTGTTTCATGCCATCTATGCAACCAGCCAGGTGGGGTCAGGCACACTAGCACCCTTGGCCAGCCACACCAGGACCACACTGTTCCTGAGATGGAGCTGCCTCTGCCTGACCCTGCCCTCTTTGCCATTAGATCTCTCAGAGACATAGCACCTATCTAGGCAGACTAGGTAGGGTGAGGGCTACCTTGGTGCAGCCAGGACATAGCTCGGCTCGAGCCACCCGGGGAGCTGGGTGCCTGGGTCGGGTTGTGTGAGCTTGACCAGTTCCTCCTTGGTCTCTTTCATAGTAGGGGGCAGGAGCAGCTGAGCCCGGCTTCATAGTCTGAGTGCAGGGTCAGATGGGAGCTCTAGGAGGGTGGGAATGGTCAACAGGACCCTCACACTGCTGAGGCTGTGCCATGCAGGACACAGGTGGGCCTGAGGAGTTTGAGGACATTGATGGTGCTGCTCACTGAAGTCACCACAGTCTGATACATGGCTCCCACCAAAAACACCATCCTGTTTCGAGGTCCTTGCCTACCTGGCACAGGTGTGTGACAGGAAGAAGGAATGCATGGATAACAAGTAAAAAGGAAAAGCTATGTTTGTCCCTGAATAGATGGGTGTGTGGCAAAGCCTGGATGTGCTCCTCCGCTGAGAAGAGAGGGCCCGTCAGAGCTATCTTGGACGGGGCTGAGAGGCAGGGCCAGGGGTGTGGTGGGCTCTCTGCCCTCTGGGTTTCTCGACGAGTGACCTGCATCCTGGATGGACAGACATGAGGGTGGGGTGTGGGGAGCATGGGGTCTGGACTCTGCCTAGAACATGAGGAGCAGCCTGGCCCGACAATTCCTGGATGTGGGGATGGCAAGGCTGCTGTTCTCTCCCGCAGAGTTCTAGGGGTGGCAGCCCCTTTCCAGCCGTGCAGTGACACGTCTCATTTTCTGATCCACTTGGTGATCATCTTTCACAGACTCCAGAACCCAGTTTCCAAAAAAGGTGAGCAATTAAAACATGCTACCTGCTCATGAGTGCCACCAGCAGTGACATCCCTGCTGATGAGGGTGCCATCCTGCTGGTGATGGGTGCAGGTGTGGGAAGCAGCACCCGCAGACAGCAGGGGTCAAGGACATGGGCTGGGCTGGGCTGGCTGAGTGGTGCCCTGGGGGGCAGAGGAGGAATGGGGTCCGCTGGGGTAGCAGCTTGAGGGAGCAAGAGGACACCACGGGGTGTGGCTGGTGTGGAGGACATCTCTCCCTCCCGGAGTGACCTGCAGCCCTGGGCAGAGCAAGCTGGGCAGGGGCCGGAGATATTACTACAAATGGTAATCTGGATTCCTGGCTGGAAAGAGGTGGGCCCTGTGTGGCTCTGCAGAACCATGGCAGTGGGAAGGGGCTTCCTCGGGCCTTCACTGGCCCCTGTAACCACCCTCTGGTTTGGTCTGGCACTCTGCCTCTCCCCTAGGTGGTGACACTCGGGGAGACTCAACAGGCATCTCATTCCCAGCACCAGTGCAGGGAGCTAGCTCTTATTCTTATAAAGGACTTTGGCCCAGACCACCCATGGGATTGTTTCTGTGTGCCCGCTCCGCTTGGACACTTGGAAGGATTCTGGAAGGTCCCCAGTCCAGAAGGACTTGGTGGGAGTCTGAATCTGGGGCTACCCTTGCCCCCCCGAGCCTGGTACTGCCTCTTGGCCAGCAGGAGGGTGAAAGAGGCCTCAGGCTGAGCATGGAGGCAGAGGAAACGTGGGTACCTTTTTTCTCAAGGGTGGCCCTAACTGCCCCCACTGACTCTTCTCCAAACCCCCTTCAGGGGGAAATAACTCTTTGGCAGCCTTCCAGGGAGCAGAGAATCTGGGCTAGCCCTACCCAGGTCAGAAGCAGGAGGGCCTGTTCAGAGTGAAGCTTGGCCAGCCGTCAGGGGTGGAGTTGCAGCTCTGGCCTGTCCCAGATCTGGCTCCTGTCCCTCTGGTCTGATGCAGCAGGGGGTGACCCTAAATACTCAGCTCTGGGTGGGGCTGGGCCCCATTCCTGTGGCTGATTCTTGCTCTTCCTTGCCGTGGCTCGTGCCAGGGGGAAGCCTAGACATAGAGTCCTGGGACACGGTCTACTGTGTCAGGACCAAGGACTCCATCCACCCGGCCAGGAGACCGCATGCAGAGTAGCCTCCAAGTCCCAGTCACTGGAGCTCCTGCCCTCTGCTGGCCTGGCTCCTCCATCCACCTCCTCCCTCCTGGTCCCTGGAGGCTCTGGCCTTTCTCTCTGGTCCTCCTACAAAGTATGAGGTTTGCAATTTTTCCACATCCTTCCCAACATTTAGTTTCCACAGGGCCGGCTGCTCCAGCTCCACTCAGAAGCCTGCAGCACAGCGTGGGAATCTCCAGCTTCTGTGCAGGGCACAGCCGGCCCAGGAGAGACAGGCCCATCTAGCCAGCTGCCCCGCCCTTCTCAGTTCACAGTTCAGGTTCATCCCCCAGGCTTTCCCTCCTCTTGGGGGAAGCCAGAGACGTGGAGTCCAAGGGTTTTGTGTACAAAAAGCGGCAGCTCCTATGGCTCTGAGGGAGGCGGAGGCTCACTCGGGGGATGCTTCCCAGCTCCCACCAGCAACCACACCTCAGGGCTGCTCAGTCCCCAGAACAAGAGCAGTTTCCAGGGTGAGGCCAATTCAGTGCATCCTCTGAGCCACTCTGAATGGAGGATTCGCCTCTGGACTGTGCAGCCAGGAAGGACGCACTGCTCAGTATGTCCTGGGTCTTGATTAGGGTGGCCTGTCCTGGGGTGTGCCTGTCACTCCCAGGTGCTTCCCCACAGAAGGCTGCCTGAGGGTGGCAAGGACACAGGGCAGGGCCAGGCTGGGAGGAGCAAAGACCAAGGAGCAACACCTGTCCCCTGTCTGGGGCTGGGAGCATCATCCTGTGTGTGGGAGAGGGCAGGGGCCCTGCACACCTGGCTGAGGGGGACCCAGGCCTGGTATGGACTGCCCAGGCGAGCCTGACCTGTGTACCGCTAGCTCCAGTGGGTGGGGAGAGTCTGGGCTCATAGGAAATGCCTTTCCCCAACGGACAGGTTGGCCAGGGTGAGAGGAACAGGGTCTGGCAGCCCAGGTGGGTGAGGCTGAGTCCCAAGGTGGGAACTAGACCGTGGGAGGTACTGTAGTCACCCGCCCCGGATGCTCCTCTGACTGTGTCCCCTGTGCAGTAGTGGTGCCCTGAGGGGTGGGGGTCAGGTGGCCTCTGAACCAGAAACCCCTAGCCCGGGGGCAGGTGATCAGGAGGAGCTGTCTGGGGAGGGGGGTGGGGAGTTGGAGGAAGGACCCAGCTTTGGCACTGCTCACAGGAACCTGTGGGACCCTCCCAGGACAGAGCAGGGAGGTCATGTGGAGGGGAGAGAGGTGCAGACACAGCTGGCAATTCCTCGGGAAGCAGAAGTTGGTGGCCAGAGCCCTACAGACAAACCCAACCCAAGTTCCCAGCCTTGGTCAACTCAGGGTGGCCCAGGCCTTGTGAGGGCCAGGCACAGGAGGTGGCACTGACCAGTCTGCCTAGCCTTGTGAAAGTCTGGCAGAGACCCCCTCAGAGTGGGACAGCCTGCAACTTGGCCTCCCCGAGGGCCTCAGACCACAGCGCTCCCCAGGCCCAGGGCTGAGGCTGGGGGATCGCCGGACTTTAGAACTCACTTCAGGGAGTTCTTGTGACTCTTGGGCAGGTGGAGGCTCTCTGAGGAGGCACCACATGATGCCCAGTGAATGTCACATGTGAAGAGCCGCAGCACAGTGGGTGGTAAGCTGTCGGCAGCCGAGGATGATGGGCTCACGTCAGGGCGCTCCCAGCCCCATGGATGCCCCTGGCCTTCCCTAGCCCAGAATATCTTCCTTCCCTCTGACACTGCTGCTGACCAGTCCAGAAGGTCACTCAGTCTCCTGCTTTCATTTTCTCAGAGGAAAAATGGCAACAAAAACAAGGTCATACCCTGAATAGCCACATAGTCTTAAAACAAGTAAAAGAAAATTAGAGGACTGAGTTTCCCAATTTTACTTACTACTGTGAAAACTAAATCATTGAAACAGTGTGATCCTGGCAAGAGGACAGGCAGGCAGACCAGCGATGGATAGGTGGAGTTGACACAGACCTACACGGCTGTGCTCGGCAGGAAGAACGGACTCTTCAGCAAGTGTGACGTAAAGGCCAGAGGTTCAGCCCCATCCCACACAGTACATGAGGATGGACTCCAGAAGGACCCGAAACCTGAAAGAGCTAGAACTGCAAAACTTTTAGAAGAAAACATGGTGGGGATCTCTCATGGTGTTGGATTTGGTAAAGGATTCTTGCCAGAAGCACAAGTTACAAAAGGAAAAAATGGATGGGCAGGACTTTATCAAAATTAAAAATTTTGTGTATCAAATGGCATTAGCTAGTGACTTAAAGAAGAGGTGGGCAGTGCCAGTGGCTCAAAGGAGTAGGGTGCTGGCTCCATATACTGGAGATGGTGGGTTCAAACCCGGCCCCGGCCAAAAACTGACAAAAAAAAAAAGAAGAGGCTAGGTTCATGCCTGTAATCCTAACACTTTGGGAGGCCAAGGCAGGAGATTCTCTTGAACCCAGGAATTTGAGACTAGACAGGGCAGCATAGTAAGGCTCCATCGCTATAGCAAATAAAAAAATTAGCAGGGTTAGGTGCTGCAAACCCGCCATCCCTGCTACTCAGGAGGCTGAGGCAAGAGGATCACTTCAGCCCAGGAGTTTGAGGTGGCTGTGAGCTATAATTGCACCGTGGTACTCCAGCCTGGGTGGTAGAGCCTATCTCTATATAAAACAAAGTAAAAAGTGAAAAGACAGGAATAGGAGAAAAATTTTGCAAATCAGAACAGCAGTGAGATAACTTCGCACCCAGCAGGGTGTCTGGGACCAGAGAGATGGAAACTAAATGTTGGGAAGGATGTGGAAAAATTGCAAACCTGAAACATTGTAGGTGAAAATGTAAAATGGTCCAGCGGCCACAGAGAACAGTTTGTTGGTTCCTTAAAAGGTAAAACAGGTTTTACAATGCCGAGAAAGTCTGCTCCCAGGGATATACCCAAAAGAATGGAAAACAAGCTTCGACTCAAACATCTGTACAGGGATATTCATGTCAGCACTACACATAGCCGGCAAAGGTCTAAACAACCCACATGGACAGACTGTGGCCCATCCGTCCAGGGGAATATTACTCAGCCATAAAGAGGAATGGGGCACTGACTCATGACATGACGTAGACAAACCTCGAAAAGATTATGTGAGGTGCAAAAGGGGGGAGTGGGCACCGTAGGGGGCTCAGGGTACAAAGGAGAACTTGGTCTCGGCTGCCCTGTGCCCCGTGGGCTTCTGTGCCGGCCGCTGGAGAGAGAGAGGACACGCCTGAGCATGACACAAACCTCAGCCTCTGAGACTCGGCCCATGCTGCATCTCCAGTTTCTCTCCCGCCTCAGGCAGTGGCCACTCTGATAACAAACAGGCGCAGGGCCCCTGCAAGGCCAGACAGCCACGAAGGCTTTGCTAGATCTGTTTGTGTCCCTCAAGCCGTATTGGGGTGGGGCTTTTGGGGAAGGGCCCAGGTCTTGAGGGCACCGCCTCATGAATGGACTAATGCAGCCACCAGAGGGGTTCTTCTGTCACATGAGAACATAGGGCTTGTCACCTACAGAGGACGCAGCATTCAAGGCCCTGGCACTGCAGGTGGAAACGGGCCTTTACCAGACACCAAAGCCTCTGGTGCCATCTCTCAGACTTCTCGACTGTTCTTTATAAATTACCCAGTCTGTAACATTCTGCCCAGCTGCACGGACAGCCTTCACTAGTCTTCTACATGCCCACTATCCCCGCGCTGCTGACCGATCATAAGTCATGACTGCACCAGGCCAAGAGGATGCTGGTCTGGGAGCTACGGCTTATTCGCCCACCCTTTAAGCCAGCAGCTCCATGGCTACCTCTGGGCCCAGCCCCAGCCAGGGCAGTGCAGTGGACACAGAGGAGAGGTGTGTCTCTGTCACTCCCCTTTACCTGCCCCCCACCACGCCTGCTCTGGCTCCCTGCACAGTGATGGCTGTCACCGGAGCCCTGGCCTCTAACTCAGCCCTACCCCAGGTATCAGTCCACCCTCATTGGTGTGAAGGCAGCTCCATCTCCCAGTCTGGCCACCTGGGGCCCTCTGCCACTGCCTTACACCCCTCAACATGAGCAGGGAGCCCACAGGAGAGCTCCCTGTGAGACCAGCCAACCCCCTGCTCCCTGAGTTTCCAGCAGGAGCTGTAGTGCCTCCCAGAGCCCTCCCTTCCCCCAAGGTCAGCTGTGTCCACTGCCCGCAGCCTTGCCCTGGGTCCCCAGGCAGGGGACTCTGCAAGAGGTGGACAGCTAATGACCTTGAGGTATCCCTTAGCTGCTGGACAAATACCAGCTCCCACCGCACAGCTGGGAAACCCATGTGTGCTGATAAAAAACTAAGTTTCAGATTTAGTGTGAAGATCCAATTGGCTTTTATCAGCAATTCCTGAATGGGACAGCATCCCATGCAAAGGTTTGAGGGGGCTCCCATGAGCTGATGGGGGTGGGGGGGTGAGGGGCATTATGAGCAAAAAAGGCCAAAGAAGCAGAAATGAAACACAGTTCATTGTTGAGAAGTTACTTTCCGTACACGGCTAAAGCAGAGGTAACTCAGGAAAGCTGGTCTGTGGCTGTGAACTTTCTGGCATTTAGAAAGCAGCCCATTCCAAGTCCCGAGGGGCACCTGGCCCAGCATGAGGGGCTCTCCAGCTCCTCATCGGCTGTCCAGCTCCGTGGCCTCTGACAGCCTCTAAGCCAATAGTCTCTTGTGGCTTCTTCTTCTTCTTTTTTTTTTTTAACTCTCAGTCTGTGGGGAGAAGGTCCCCTGTGATTTTTATTGGTCATGTTCCAGACAAAGAGCTGAAGGAGCCCTCACCTTAGCATCTGCTGTCCAGGAGTCCAGGCCGAGGCTGCCTGTGACAGGCACAGTCCCCACGTGGCCTATCTGCTCGTGTCCACTCGAGAGTTGAAGCGGCAGGCTCAGAGAGGCTGAGTGATTACACTGATGTGCACAGCTCTGGGGGCCGGAGGCTGTGGGTCACAATGTTCTCGAGCAACAAGACGTCTCCTACCTTAGGAGAGGTGGGAGGACTCTGAAGGCAGAGCCCTTCTTTGGAAGGGGGTCCTATGACCTGAGGGGGGAGACCACTCCCTCCCTCCAGCAGGAGCGCAAGGCTGGTCTGCAGGGACAGAGCGTCCCCCCCCACTCCCCACGCAGAGGCCCTAGAGAGCCAAAGGAGCATCTTCACTGGATGCATGAATCGGTTTCCAGGGCATTGCCAAAACTTTTTATCACTGCATGATGCCTGACCACCCTTGAAGGTGTCACCATCCCCAGCTCCCCCACACCATGGGACAGTGGGCCTCATGTGCTGCGGGTGCTGTCCCTCACCCCTCACCCTTAAGCCTGCAGCTGCGGGGGAAACTCCATGGCTTATGTGCCCAGTTCATGATAGGGCATGAATGTGTGATGTGTGTTTCCAGAGGGCCGCTGGCAGGTGCACACGTGCTGCTACTGCGGGGTCAGAGGCTGCGGGGCACTGGTCTGAGCAGAGCCACCCGCTGCTCTGCGGAGTGGCTGTGACTTCCTGCCCACTCCCTGGCTTCTTCCCTAGCTTGGCTGTGGTGGGAAATATGTCCCCACTGATGAGCTCACTTCCTCTTCCAGGAAGGTGACCATAGTGGGGCCAGGGTGCCATCTGCTTTGTGCACTGGAACCTGCTGGCTGGTGCAGGGCATGTGGACAGCTGCCCAGCTGGAACTCGGGTTGTCACCTCTGAGCCTGAGGCGTTTGGCTGCTGTGGGAGCGACAGTGCTGGACTGTGACATAGAGCAGAGAGGGGGAGCCAGCGAGTGGCCACAGAGATGAGGAGGAGGAGATGGGAGAGGCTGAGCCTGGCAGGGCTGGGCAAGTGCCTGGGTGGTTCCACAGGCCTGGACTGTCCCCACGTGGCCCTGGACTGGGCAGCACCTCAACATGAAGACTCCAAGTGACCCTCTAGTCATCATCATGCAGGGCCTCTTCTGTGTGGGGTGAGACAGACCTGTTGGTTGTGTGTAGACCAATGCCCAGCACAAATGAAGGAAAGTCACCTTTGTCCTCTTCCCACAGGGTGTGGATCACCGGGCCACCTCTTGCCTTCTGACCCTCCCAATGCCGTAGGAAGCCCTGGCCCCATCCTGGTCCTGCACATGGCCTTGGCATCCCTCCTGCCTGCAGATTTTTTAGAAGGAGCTATTCTTGCCAAATGACCACGTCTACAGGGCACCTTCAATCCACCTGGACCTGGACACTGTGATTTCATGGCAGTCGTGGACAATGCATGTCAGAATCACACCCAGGGACATCACCTGCTGGCCTCCCTGTGGGCAGAGACACCAGAGCCTCACGGCAGCCACACCAAGTGGAAATTGACTCGGGAACACGGCACCTGGATGCTGCCGACTGTGGGTGGCAGGAAGGCTGTAACCACATGGACGTGTGGAAGGCCAGGGCCCCACATGCCCAGTGCACCTGCTCGGGGCTGGGGGGCATTGACGGAGGCATCAGGCAGGGCTCGTCGGCTGAAGACTGCCGACTCTCCTGGGAGATCTGCTCATGAGAACGACAGCCCGAATTTGCAGCTTTTTAAGAACATTTAGAAAGTCTAGTAACACATCCATACATGATGGATAAAGTAAAACAGAGCATCAAATCCAAAAGTCTACAAAAAAGAAGAAACAAAGCCCTCGTTCACACCCCCAAGTCACACCCTCCACACCAAGTCATCAGGGCCAACCCCCTCAGGTGTCTTTCTGGAACTTTCTCTAGTTCTTATGTGGCACAGTTGGTGCAGGCACGTGCTGTGTGTGGCTGTGCAGAGCTGTTTTTCCAACAGAACCCCCGGTAAGCGCCAGAGGTCTTGCCACTCTGGACCAGCAGCCCCTCCCCTACTCAACTGTGCTCCCGTCCAGGGTGTTTTTAAACGAAGCAGCATTAAAGTTGCACTCTGGCTTTGTGGGATCACATGTGAATGTTTCTGAAGATTACCAGAAACACATCTACTGAGTTGCAGATGCACATTTTAATATTTTAACTGGACGTGGCCAAATTGCCCTCCCAAACTTGGGTGAAGCACTTGGTTATTTACACTTCTGTCAAGAGCGGAGAGCACTGTTCTAAATTTTGCCAACCTGGGGGGTGGGAGGAGGCCCTCCTGAGGGCTCTCGTGTCTACTTCCTTTTCGCTGGGCAGCTGCTCCTGGCCGCATAAATGTACTGGCCACTTTCGTGTTTTCCTGTAGCCTCTCTACTCCAGCTCATCACCATCTCTCAGCTTTACTGGAGATCTTTTTTATATTGATTTTTGAGGATCTCTTTATGGATTAAAGATTAGGCTCTCTGCCTGGAATCTGGGTTGTAAACATCTCCTGCTTCCTGCGTCCACCCGGTGAAATGCTGATAAACTCACATTTGTGTGGCTGGGCTTCTAGGCACTTGGCCTCAGTGTTCACTGCACAATGTGGGTCAAGGACATGCTGTTTTAAGTAACATATTTTATAGGGTATATTTCTTAGTTTTCAGAATTTCTTGCTGTTTTCTCTAGTGCTGAGTGTGGAATCATCCCATCATGTCCCAAGAATGATGGAGGAATGGGAATTATCTGGGGAGCTGCTCTTTCCTCATAGATGGGTCTCCATATCCAGGAATTACAGTTTTCAAATCTTTCCCTGTACGTAGTTTTAAAAATTGCTTCTCAGTAAAGCCTTACAATTTTTATCATCTAGGCCTTTTTACATGTTTTTTGAGGGGTTATTTTTAGGTATTTTAGACTTTTGGCTGTTGCAAGTAGCATTTTTGACAACACGCTTTCCCTGGTCATTCTTGTGCAAGGGTGGGTTGCTGATGGATGGAACTTCCCATCTCTACACGCTCGCCCAGTCAGCTCTAATAAGTAAGTTTGCAGCCTCCTGACTTTTCAATGCATGGTCAGAGCACCTACAACTAGTGATGACTTGATCTTCTTGTTTCCAAATATATATGTCTTTAATTTCTTTTAAAAAATATTATTGTACAGTATAACAGTAAAAAATATGTAAGGATGAAGACACCTGCCTTCTCTACTGACCTTGAAGTGTTTGCTTTGAGAGGCTTACCATCAACTGCAGTGTCGCCCGCAGGCTTCTAGAGGAAACTTTATCCAGTGAGAGTTGTTGTTTTCTATTCTTCCCTTGCTAAGCGGTTGTTTTTTATTTGTTTGTTTAAGTTTTATAGGGAAAGATGGAATTTTTGCAACACCAGTTTCCACGACTGTGTCATTGTTCTCACTTTGTAATGTAGTGAACTAATTATAGCGTCACCTCTGTCATTCCCCCATCCTTACCTTCCAGGATTAAACCCTACTTGAAGTGGAAGCATTTCAGTGCCGCCCTGGGTAGAATTTCCAGGGCAGCCCCCAAGCCCTCTCTGTTCAGATGGCCTTCGGGCCTCTCCTGCTGCAGTGGTTTCTGGGACAGAGGGAAGGTGTCTGTGTTCCTGGGCGGGTGGTCTGGAGGGCATGGGGATGCCGTCCCTGCCTCCTCCTCCTCGCTGGTCAACTGGGATATTTGGCAGCTTTTCTGGACTTTCTGGCTTCTCCCGAGGACACCTGCTGGCCTGGCTCACATTTGCCGTCTTCCCCAGGCTCCGCATGACCTGCAGGCTGGCGTGCCCAGAGAGCTGGGGTCCTCATGGCCTCTCAGTGTCCAGGTTTGCTGACTGTGCTCCCTGCCTCTGGAGCAGCCGGGTTTCCTGGAGACAGGCAGAGTCTGCTTCCCGTGGGAGGAGGCTGCTACACAGCAAGCCACGTCATGCAAAGGGCCCCGAGATGCTCACTCCCCCTGCCTTGGACACCTTGTGTGTCCCCAGTGGGAGGGCTCCACCTCCCCGAACCCAGGCCTAGCAGCTGAGATGAGGAGACTGCAGTTGTCTCTCCCACAGTAGCTCTTTGACCTTGGTCATTGGGAACATGCACTTGGAAATGCAGGGTGAGCACTGTCCAAGGGGTGGGGGTGGAGGCAGCCACCTTGGGTGCCAGGTCATGCTCTGAGGCTCTCTGGGCTCCCATGCAGATCTGCGGGAGCAGACGCTAGTGGGAGCAGAGCTGCCCATCTCCTAATAGTCACAGAAACTGAGCAGAAGACACCACTTGGCTTCCAGCGCTGGTAGGAGGGTTTGGTGGCCCTGCCATCCTCCCTGGCACCTGGTTTAGCTGATGCCATGGAGAGAGGCCCACAGGAACCTGGCTGTCCTCCACTGTGGGCCACAGAAACCCTAGTGCCAGGGCATGCAGTGTTCAAAGAGGACCCTATGAGCTCATACCAAAGGTACTGGGCAGAGGAGGCAGCCCAGGGCCCTGCCTGCCTCTCCTGAGAGCATACCCACGGCCTCTGTCCCCTGGAGCCCTCCCACCCGGGGCCTCTGTCCCCCGGAGCCCTCCCACCCGGGGCCTCTGTCCCCCGGAGCCCCCCCACCCGGGGCCTCTGTCCCCCGGAGCCCCAGCCACCCGGGGCCTCTGTCCCCCGGAGCCCCACCACCAGGGGCCTCTGTCTCCCAGAGCCCCACCACCCGGGGCCTCTGTCTCCTGGAGCCCCACCACCTGGGGCCTGACTCTCCTCTGCTTTGGGCTCATCTGCTTGCCCTGGACACTGTCCTTCCCTCCTCATCCTTGTCCTCAAGCCCTTCCCTTGTCCTGGGGTATTCCTGCAGGGCAAACCCTAGGCCAGGCCTTCTCCCAGCCCCCAGACTCCCAGCCCTACAGTGGACCAGCCCTCCTGTGTGCCCCAAGAGTTCTGAGGCTTGTGGACACAGTGGGTGGTGTCTGTCTTTCCTGTCTGCCTTGCTAGAGGCTCTGAAGTAGATAGGCAGGGTGGAGGCTTGGTTCACAGCCCTCCTCTCATGCTTCCTTGGGACCAGAACCCCTTTCTGCTGCCTGGTCACTTTGCCCACAGCTGTAGCTCCGGCTGGCTGCTGGATCCCAGGTACTGGCCCTCTGGGCCGGCAGCCGGGGTCTCTGCAGGCTCCATCCCAGGCTGGCTCTAACTCCAGCAGAGACTGTCTCATTGACAGATTAAAAATAAAACAAAATAAAAAAGTGTAAAGCTGGGGGGAAGGCTGTGCAAGGCGGTTGGACAGGGTGTAGATTCTCTAAACGGCAGTTTTGATGTCTGTGGCGGGCCCGCGGCATGCTATCCACATCTCCTTGGAATGCGCAGTGGTTTTGTTTCTTTGCGCTTTTTTCTTCTTTAAATTATAGGAGAAAAGAGCGTTTGGCAAAGTGCAGCTTGGGCCTGCCAAACCCAAAGTATCTGGGGGGAAAAAAACCCGTAAGATTTTTGCCTAAACTCTAAAAAAGCTTTGCTTCTGTCTGAATTTGAAGTCCATGTGGAAACAGCCCTGAAGACAAGCTTGGCTACTGGGTGTGGCCACAGTGTAGCCCTGGGGTGTCACCAAGGCAGACTTTGTGTCATTTTACAGCTAAGCCGCTGAGCCCTAGAGGGTGATGTCCCGAGCTCATTCAGATGTTTGTATTTGTGTAAAGAGGTGCAGGCGAGTCTCCAGCTGCCCAGATATCCGGGATTCCCTGGGACCCCAGGAGGACAAGCCTCGGGGTGGCTCTGGTGGGTCTTTGCACGCAGAGCTTGCTGAATACAAGTCCAGAGGAACAGCTCACACAAGACAGTTCCAATGCTGACAGCAACAGCACATTTGGGGGCCCCCAAGACCACTCTGGGCTGTAATACTCACAGTCATGGCTTTTCAGAGGGAGAGGGTCCAGGTTAAAGCCAGCCAAGGGGAGAGCCCCACCTGTGGGATCTGGGGAAGCACAAGACTCGTAGCTGCCATCATCCTTCCGATGAAGTCAGGGCAGTGCTGCTTGGTCACAGGCACGTGTGACAACACACACCTGGAGGCCTGTGGCCGGAGAAGCTCGCTCCAGCCTCCGTGTCCAGAGTCTTTGTTGAGGCTCCAATACGCAGGTGCCACTGATTGATTGTGTGGTTAATCTCAGCCTCCATCCTGTTCTGAGGTCAACTGATACCGCATGACCCAAAAGCCCCACCCCAAATCACATTGTCACTGTTTGGCAGACCCAAGGTCCCCAGGAACAGATAGCACATTGGGCAAGACATTTCGGGGTGAGAGGTCACCTCCCAGGAGCTGGGACAAAGGCAGACTGCTTTGGGGACAAAGTTAGATTCTTTATGACATAGGCTTGCCCTGGGGATGACGGGGTGGGGGGAAGCAGTTCTTTTGGAGATGAGCGTGTTTCCCCTGTGCCCACAGCCTACCTTGTATTCATCTCCCCACTGTCACCCCAAGCCTTTTCTGAAGCCTGCCCTCCAGGGGCTTCCCTGAGGATGACATGGTCGGGGTGAGCAGGACTCTCTGGTCGGCATGGCTCAGGGTCGGCCTTCCTTCCAGGGCTGGCCACTGAGGCTGGCAGTCGAGGCCACTACAGGGGTTGCAGACAAACCTTCCCCTGAGGGTCCCAAATGGATGCTGAGAGATGTCCGTGGGGTCTCAGCCTCAGGGAAATGATTTCGACTCTGTTAAAAAATAGAGAGAAGATAGCACCAATTTAGTTTGAGTGGACACTGATTCATGACTCAGCTCCAAACCAGGAATGAGCAGGGAAGCTTTTATGGGGTTAAACCAGTAGTGAAGCAGAGGGACTATCTGATTGGTCGCAGCTGTACTGTCGGGTCCCTGCTTCGGGAAGTCCTACTTAGGTAACTATTAATTTGTTGGCCACTTCTGATTTCTTTAATTGTGCATATTGCAAGTGTACATGTCAAATATATTAATAGTAGAGCATATATGTCTAAACACAACAATTAAATAAGTGAGGTGAATGATATGTTCACCAGTTTGATGTAAACATTCCAAATTGTATATAAAATCAAGACACTGTACCCCGTAAATGCAATAATGTACACAGTTATGATCTAATAAAAAAAATAAAGATTTGGATTTTTAAGAAATAGTTTGAGTTTTACTCATATTTGCAAATCAAGCAAGATTGAGGCCACTTGTGAGGCTGACCTGGCTTGTGCTGCTGTGGATTCTACAGTCCTGGTCTCAGCAAGCTGGAGTCACTTTTGGACACCCTGATGGATGCAGTCACTCTGGAGTGCAAGTCACACGGTCATTGCTATCCAAAATCACAGAGTCACTGTCGGCTTGACTGTCAGGCTGCTGGGCTATGTTGTCAAACCCCGATGGCAGTCCTTTGACACATGCACAGGTGGCTTCTGGAAAGCACTGAGAGCCCCGAGAAGACACAGGGCATGGGGAAGGCGAATTTAGCTGCATGGAGATTAACAACGAGGGCTGAAAAATTCCCAGCAGCAGAGATCCCGGAGCCAGGATCTATCTGCCCAGCTAAGAAAGCCATCACAGGTGGCAGCGCTATCTGGTTGGAGACTGGTATTTGTTTCTTAAGAACCTTTAACTTACGGGCAGTAATTTCTAATTTATTAGCATTAAAATATTGTTTATTCATAAGAGCACAAGCTTCCCCTTGTTCAGCTGTGAGGGGATCAAGATCTATTTTGGAGGACTCTTGAGGCTAAATTGTCCATTTTTTAATAGATAGTATTACTTGAAGGGAATTCAAGATAATGCTCTATAAAAACAAACAAAAAAAAGACAAAGGTTATAATATTTGGAATGAACTATGATGTTAGGGTTTGAATCCAGAGAACAGCTGGTGGAGATTTCTAATTTGAGTCTGAAGCATCTTTAGATGTTGGGATGAGGATGGTAGCTGCAGTCTGCTGGATTTTCCAGGCTTGCAGTTTGACTGTCTCCTGGGCATGTCATGGGGTGCTCAGGGGGACCCTGTAATAGCTGGCATGAAGGTCATACATACATGCTCTGGTCTAGTAATTTTTCCGAACTATAAAGTCATCTAGTTACAATTTTCAGGGCATAGGAAAAGGGAAGTTCTAATTTCTTGCAAAACTTGAATTTGAGATTCAATCCAGTTTATAGATGGATAATGAAACCTCAGTGAAAATGAGGACTAGAGATTGATAAAGGGCACATTATAATCCTCTACTGAGATGTAACCTTCTCATGGCACTCCCATTTTTACCAAAAATAACATAGTTAATTTTATTTTACAAAATCAATCTACTTTCATTAAACTCAAACATTATTTCTGTTAGTAGAACAAGAAAAGTAATTCTGCATATATTTTAAAATATGATATTTTACTTAGAACTTTGGTAAAATCTGAGGGAGCTTTATTGACTTTGTATTACTTAACCTTAATTTTTAAAAACTATCTGATAAGGAGAAATCTCAGATTAGACCTTAAAAAAACCTCTCTAGGAGAAAGAATGAGGGAGGGGTGGGGGGAAAAAAACACCTCTCTAGGCCAAGGAGCCAAGCCAAGAAATTGCCCAACTGTGTCCTGTTGCAAAGAGAACAGATTCTCATTGAACCTATGCAAATAACTGTATCTCAATAAAATAAGAGTATTTAATAAGAGTTGCTAAAACAGGCCAGGCGCAGTGGCTCACACCTGTAATCCCAGCACTCTGGGAGGCCAGGGCAGGTGGATTGCCTAAGCTCACAGGTTCGAGACCAGCCTGAGCAAGAGCAAGACCTATCTCTAAAAATAGCCGGGCATTGTATATTGTAGCGGGCGCCTGTAGTTCCAGCTACTTAGGGTGACAAAATGAGACTCTGCCTCACAAAAAAAAAAAAAAAAAAAAAAAAAAAGAGTTGCTCGAGCACGGAACAATCAGATAGGAAGAAAAAGATAAATATTCCCTTTTTGTTTGCAAAAGTACCTTTTCTCAAATTTCTGCACGTTATAGATAGCTTAACAGAAAAAAGGGTTCCCTAATTCTGAAAAATACAACATTAGATGAACAGAAATGGTTCAAACAAAATGTCATACAAATTGTAATTATCCCCCTCAGCTAATTCAGTTCCATATAATTAATTTTTTGTTTGATATTGGGTTAGCAGTTTCATAAATCCATCAGTTTTTTTATTACAGTTCTGAAAATTCTTACCTAGTCCAATAGTTGGGTCTAACGGTAGGCAGACACCTGCTATCATTGCTGCCTTTTACGTGGTCTATTGCAATGTGTACCATGAGACTGACAAGAAATTTGGTTGTTATGGTGACATGTAACCTTTCAACATAATTAGAATTATAAACTATAATTCTATACTACGACCTATCACGTTTCTAAGATATATCATCCATTTCTAGAACACTCACATCAGTAACAAATACAACTTCAGGAAGGCTCAGTATCAGTTACTATTAATAGTTCACAATGCCTCAGATGAAATTTAACATATCAACTAAGTGTAATTACTTTGACATCTCTCTTTTTAGAAAAAGAGAAAATAAATTATTTTCAGATATTCCAGGAATTCTTCTGAAAACTCCCAAAGTTTATATGAGGTCAAAAAGTATTTCATTTAGCATTTTATTTGGGGGAGTTGTCGAAAATGTCCAAATGCTTAAAACACTTAAAATTATAGGTCACTGTTCACTATATAATCACTGAATACTGAAGAGGCAGAAGATTTTAAAGGCAAATCCACAAACTTACATAGGTATTAAAAAAATTTAACTCTTTTAATATGGAAAAGACTAATTTTTCTCAAATGATCAAAGGCTTCATCAAAGACATCATGAAGCCGGAAATCCTCCTGATAAAATGCGGCATCTTTGTTTTCTAGGCCTATGACGTAGCTTTGCTAATTAAAAGGTAAAGAAAAATTTTCATAATCAAGAGCAGAGCAATACTCTAAGAAAACTGTCCTATTCAGAGAGAAACCCCAATTCTGGGTTCGTATCAGGATGCTATCGAGTTTTCATTTCTTAACAAGCTTGTATACAAAACCTACCTTAGCAACTTGACCACACATAATACACGAATCCCTGCTTTGCCAACCTCCACCAACCTTCTGTCTCTTTAGTTTTATGTTACTCTTTTTCTTCATTTTTATTCTGGATAACCAGTCTTCTTGCTTTAAGACAAAATTACTGTTTCTCCCTCAGTGAAAACACATACTTTGAATACTTTTGCTTATTAAAACTACAATCCACTTTCTCTGTGTGTTTTTCATACACAGTATGGTTGTTTTCTGTTAGACTTATCACTTGTAGTGGTTCTGATAGCAAATAGGAATTACTGGGCCCTTATTGATTGGACTTCACATAGTGAAAATTAGAAGTACTTAGCTTCACCAGTTTTAGTTAGAAAATTAGAAGTACATAGTTTCACAACTTTTAGAAAATTTGAAGGACACAGTTTCACCCAGAAGGTGCTTACCAGGGGCCTGGATGTCTCAAGTTTGTTCCTCTTTAGTGAAAAGCCCAAAATACAGAAGCCTGGGTTTCCCTGGACTCTGACGTTGGCCAGTTCAGCCTCTTCCTCTCTGGCTGTCCTGTGGGTCTGGACTCATCAGTACTTTGTAAACTTTACTTTTACCAGCAGGTGCTTAATTAAAGTAAGAAAGCTTAGCGCTCCCACCTGCAGCATCTATAGAGGACAAGCTGAGCTCCTTGGCCTGAAGAGCGGAGAGTCCCCCACCCAGGGTTCCCCTTCCAGCCCCTCTGCCCTGGGCTGGGAGGACATTGCCCAGACACAGGGCGAGTCAGAGAGGGAGAGGCTAGAGCCAGCATCCTGACCGGACTCAAGTCCCTCCCTGCGCACTGCCCCTTGTGTCTGTCCACTGTCCAGTGCCACCTCTGGCTGCAGCTCAGCCACCTGAGGACTTGATGGGCCCCCCACCAGGAATCTGCTCTCCCGATGTGCTGTTTTCACCTGGCAGCTAGGGGCACCCACCTGCTCATGTTCATCTGCCCCCGTCCCCCACGCTCAGAGCATCTGTGCCCTGCTGTCCTGCCACCTCGGCTCCCCAGTGGGCTTCGAAGCTTAGGATTCTGAAAGCTCTTCCTGTCGGTGGCAGTGACGCTCTCTGGGACACTTTCTACCCCAACAGAAGCACATCCTGCTCAGTGCTCCATTTGGGTCAGAGCTTTTACAGCTCTTAGGGCTTGTCCTACTAGAAACGTCTCACCCGAACGTTCCCATAGGTAACAGTCTCCACGGATTTGTTGAGTGCGCTTGTGGTTTTGCTGTGTATAGCTGTGTCTCTGAGCTTTTGGTGTTGAGGTGAGGTCTGCATCTAACCCCTTCCCAGTCAGCTCTGCCTGTCCCAACACCACTGCTCACATGGGGAGTAGCCAGGCGTCCCCAGGCTTATCTGAGATGCTGCTGTTTTCCCAGTAGGAGAAGGGCACCCTTTCAAATGTGTGGAAATGCATGTTGGAGATGAGATCTGGGCTTCCTTTCCTAGCCATGTAGCCGTTTACTCACTCAACAGTATCATGCTTTAATTATGATGCTTCTTGGTAAGTTTTAATTTAAACACTTGCTTTTTTGTTTTAAATGTTTTCCTGGTGTTTTTATGGGCATCACAGTATTTTAGATTAAGTTGCAGAGAGTTGGCATGTTTACGGTGTTGAATCTGTCCCCTACAGGTATAATCTGCCTGCTCATTTGTTCAAAATATGTGCGTCTCACAGAGCATTTAAAAATTTTCTTCATGTAGAATTTTTACATTTCCTGTTAACTTTAGTCTTCAGGATTTCATGCTATTTTAATCAGTCTTCCCTTCCATTTTATCTTCTGAAAATTATTACGTGTGTTTATTCACTTTTCTACTCAGTTGCCATGCAGAACTCTCCTTTGGTTTGTAACAATGTCTAGAGGATTTCCTCATTTGTTTGTCTGGGTATGCTGTTGTCCAGTCTGAAAACAGCAGTAATTTTAGCTGTTCTTTGGGATTTCAACGCTTTTTCTCAGTACGGCGACGCCTCTGCAGCAAAGAGCAGTAACAGTGTTCATGGTCAGCTTCTCATCTGGCTCTGGTTCCTATGGGGCCAGGGCCCCAGTTTCCCCGTGACGGTGGCGCTGGCCTGGTGCTGGCCTGGTGCTGGCCTGGGGCTGACGTTAGCAGCTCTGCCCTGTCAGGAGGTTTCCATCTGCTTCTGCCTCACCACCCTTTTAGCCTTATGTGAGAATGAATGTTGAATTTCATCGAATGCCTTATTTGACATGGATGAAGCCTGCCGGTAACCGCACCTGGACACCGGGCTGTCTTCTCAGGGACCTGTCAGTCTCATGCAATAATCAGAAACCCTTTGTCCGTTCTCTAGAATTGTTGAATGGTGTTGGAATGATCCAGTGTTTGAGGGTTTGATGAAATTGCTTTCTCACACTGCCTGGGCCTGGTATTTTGGGGAAGCTAGCTATTCGACAAATTTCTCAATTTTTCTTCTGGTGATTGTTCTATTTAGATTTTTCTTTTCTGGTAGTTTTGGTAAACTATGTTTCCTAGGAAAATATCCATTTTTTTCTTTTCTTTGCATAGAGTTCAATAAGGTAGTTAGTTTTGTGTTTAATTCATTGTTATTTTTTACCTTATATTTTCATGTTTTTATGTGTTTTCCCATCTTTTTCGAAGTTCTAACATTTATCAATTTTGCTATTTCTTGTTCTTTCTACCAGTTCTTTAATGCAGTAATTCTACTTAGGACACTAAAAAACTTTTGTTCTTTTAAAAACCGAGTCGGGCTCACTTCACGTTTATCTTCATTTATTCTTTATGATGAGCATTAGTGTTTAAGACCTGAGGTCTCACTGTGAGACAAGTTTTAGGTATGACTTCTAGTTGCGGGAGTTTGTTGTGGTTTCCTAAGTGGCTCAGAGACGAGTTTTAGGTATGACTTCTAGTTGCGGGAGTTTGTTGTGGTTTCCTAAGTGGCTCAATACATTTTTAACTTTTGCGACTACTCCAGGGCTTTCAGAGAAGGTGTATTTTTAGTTTTCAGAACATAATGTTGCAGAGTTATCAGTCAGATGTTTCTTATGATCTTATTTACTTCTTTTATGTGCTTGTGATTTTTTTGAACGCTGCACCTGAGATTGGCCAGGAGCGGTGAGTGATGTCTCTGGACCTCTGGCTGCCTTGTCCTTGTGACTGAGGGTGTGGCTGCCACACTGACCTAACGCTGTGTCCCTGGGGTGGCTGCACTGTCCTGATGCTGTGTCCCTGGGGTGTCTACTGCACTGACCTGACTCCGTGTCCCTGGGGTGGCTGCTGCACTGAACTGAGGCTGTGTCCGTGGGGTGGCTGCACTGTCCTGATGCTGTGTCCCTGGGGTGGCTGCACTGTCCTGATGCTGTGTCCCTGGGGTGTCTACTGCACTGACCTGACTCCGTGTCCCTGGGGTGGCTGCACTGACCTGGTGTTGTGCCCTTGGGGTGGCTGCACTGACCTGGTGCCGTGTCTCTGGGGTGGCTGCTGCACTGTCCTGATTCTGTGTCCCTGGGATGGCTGCTGCACTGACTTGGCGCCATGTCCCTGGGGTGGCTTCGCTGACCTGGCACTGTGTCCCTGGGGTGGCTGATGCACTGCCCTGACGCTGTGTCCCTCAGGTGGCACTGACCTGGCACCGTGTCCCTGGGGTGGCTGATGCACTGTCCTGACGCTGTGTCCCTCAGGTGGCACTGACCTGGCACCGTGTCCCTGGGGTGGCTGATGCACTGTCCTGACGCTGTGTCCCTCAGGTGG
>CAUYPK010082940.1:0-12552 GCA_963574355.1 Loris lydekkerianus
TGGAGACTTTACCTCCTTTGTGTTTACATGGATGGAGCTGGAACATATTCTTCTTAGTAAAGTATCCCAAGAATGGAAGAAAAAGTATCCAATGTACTCACCCCTACTATGAAACTAATTTAGGGCTTTCACATGAATGCAGTGAGGTAGTTTAGTTTTACATGAAATGCAAGTTGAAGTAACATCATCTCCTAATGGGCCTAGCAGAAGGAATCAGCTAAATGTCCTGCTGAATTAACTTTGGTATTTGCTAGGTGTAAACTAGAAAATGGCTGGCAAAATTTTGGGGGGGATTTGGGTACATTTAATAATGAACTCTTCTTCCATAGTAAGATCTATTCCTTCTTGAAATATTTCTCAGTTAATAAGGATAAACCATATAATCTATTTGGAGGACAAGACACTTATCTCTGCCATGGTAGGGAGTTAAGTATCAGTTTATTCATTTTCATAAACTGTACAAATAACTTGAAAAGAAGTGTGTGTGTAATTGTGGAAGGTGAGAGATTCGGTTTGTTTTTCTGAAGATGAGTTGTGATTTTTTGAATGTGAACAATAGAGTTTTATTGCTCAACTGGTTGCTTTCTATGTACTAGTAGCATGATTGCCTTTTAGGCCTGTTCCCTGCACAGGAGATGCACTGTTGGACATTAGAGAAGGAGTGTTCGTTGTCTTGGCCATCAGAGCCTTTTCTTTATCTAGTGCAACATCATTACCTTCTGCTGTTAAACTTTACTTATGGTCAGCAAAACTTGAATTGCATGTAATGTTCACATGTCACAAAATATCTTTTTTTGATCTTTAAAAACATATGTTTAAATGTAGGAACCATTCTTAGCTCATGTTTAAATGTAGAAACCATTCTTAGCAGTTTTAGCTTTTGTATTGGAATAAGGAGACACGTGAGAAAATAGGTGATTCATACATGATTTTATTCAGGTGGCAGGGATGGGAAATGTAAATGGCAAATGAGAAATATATTGCTATTTTAATAGTTGTGATATAAAGTTAGCAAGAAATGCTCTAATTCTAGAAAGGACTTCTAAGGCTGTGGAACCCAGTTTCCACAACCTTAGAAGGGAGAAGTAATCACCAAAGAGAAGAATTTGAAGTTTACATAGAAAGAAATATTTATAGAATAAGTTACCAGTAAAGGAGAAAGAAAAGAATACAGATAAAATCTCACGCAAATTTGTGGGCCTCTTGTTCTTCCATCTGCAGTGATTAAGGCAGAGATAAATGGATGAGAAATACAATTACTCAAATATTCGTTTCAGGGCTAGGACTAGGATGAGGTAAATGAAAGGATCAGTATTACTGATTTTTCCTTAACCTTGTGTTCTAATGTGGCAGGGTATGGTAGCCTTACTGATTCTAACTTCATTTAAAGTTCTAATATTTTGTTAATCATGTATTGTGGGAAATTATTTTTTTTAATGCATTGAAATATTTTTATGTTAATTACTCGGTTTTTGGCATCTTCTTCCATGTTATGCCAAAGGTAAATACCTAACTACTTTCACTTTCTTCACCTTACACCTAGTTCTAATTTGTTGAATAAACAGTGAGGTCTCCCAGTGCAGTTGGCTCAGAGAATATAGATAATGATTAATGAAGCCAGAAACATAACATCTTAGATAATGGGAACTGAGACGATGGTATCCAATGTAGTGGAACATAGAAGTAGGCAAATAGTGACCTGTAAGTTTTTTAATGCTGCTGTCAAAATATTTATAGACATAGAGATGCAAAATTAAGCATTAATAGAATCAGAATATTTGTGAGTAATTGGCCAGACATTAGTAAGAATTTCTACAAACTGAAATGTAGATGGGATTTAGAGATAGAACCAGTTGTAGAGAAAGATATAATAGTGGAAGGAGTGTTTTTTTAATCTTTTTCTTTTTAATTCCATTGCATGCCTGTACCTTTGAGATACCAAGCCTTTGAAGAAAGAAAGCTATTTTCTGTTCTGAGGAAGTTGCCATCTGACAGAGAAAACTATTTCATCACCGAAGTAACCCCTTAACCTCAGCTATTCACCCAGTATGGCTTTTCTTTATTCACAAGTGAAGTTCCTGATAATGTAATGTGTCTAAGGTTGATGAGGTCATTCAAAATAGGAAAATTATAAATTCAGAAATAGGAAAGTTAATACAAGGAGGGTACATAAAACCATGGGATGGAGCTGGTCTGTGTGGCAGTGTGTTTTTATTGTTATTTTTTAATTTTTGTTTTATTGTATTTAATTTATTTTTGACACAGAGTCTCACTCTATTGCCCAGGCTATCGCACAATGACATTAGCCTATCTCATAGCTACCTAAGACTCCTGGTTCAAGCAATCCTCCTGCCTCAGCCTCCCAAGTATCTGGAATCACAGGTACCTGCCACTACACCTGGCTAATTATTTTTAGCAGAGACAAGGTCTCCCTCTTGCTCAGGCTGGTCTCAAACTCCTGAGGTTAGCGTATCCTCCTGCCTTGGTCTTCCAGAGTGCTAGGATTACAGGTGTGAGCTACTGCTCCTGACCTATTGGTGTATTTTTAAAGAGTAAATCTGCTTCCACTTACCGAAGAAGAAGGAGAAGGAGGAGGAGGAGGAGGAGGAGGAGGAGGAGGAGGAGGAGGAGGAGGAGGAGGAGAAGGAGAAGGAGAATGAGAATTGTTATTATTATCATTATTCTATGTGGATAATGAAAGAAACCAGGGAATTAATTCACCACCAACATTCTCTTCTTCCATAATTTATTAGGAAAGGGCAAAGCTAGCTAACTTCCTTAATAATGAATAAATAGTCAAACAAAAACCAAAAGATTCACAGTACATATAAAATAAAGGGAATATTTTTCTTAGGGGAGAAAAGAAAGACATAATTTTGGAAAATATTTCAATCTAGGAAAAGTAAGTAAATTTTCTTAAAATATGCTTTTAATTTAAATAATTTTTTTAAACAAAATGGGAAAGATGTTAAAAGACTGAATTAAAAAGAAATTTGTTTGAGATATAGAAAAAGATAAAAAGGGATGTGAAAAGATAAAATTGTAAGAAATGAAAATATAATAGCAGAAGTGAAAAATCTCCTAGAAGCAGTAAATGGACAGAATCAGGTAAGGAGTAGTTTAAAGGGTAAATTGTTGGGACAATATAAAATGAGGTAATGGATGCAATGAGAGCCAAAATCCCTTCTAGAGCATTGAGATTATTGGGGTTTGGAGAAAATGAGAGACCAGTTCACAAGGACTTTTGATTCTTTGAGTTTAGATTTAAATTTGAAATGAGTTTTAAAAAATCACAATCATTGGCCTGGAGCGATGGTGCATGGCTATAATTCTAGCACTCAGGGAGGCCTAGGCAGGTAGATTACTTGAGTTTAGGAGATGGAGACTACCCTGAACAGGAGTGAGTCCCATTCCCCACCCCCTCTCTACTAAAACTTCAGGAGAAAAAAAAAAAAAAAAAAAAAAAAACGTGAGGCAAGAGGATTGCTTGAGCCCAAAAGTTGGAGGTTGCTATGAGCTATGACTCCAAGGCACTGTACCAAGGACAACAAAGTGAGACTCTGCCTCAAAACAAAAACAACAACACACAGGGAGGACTACAAGTCCTTGATCTGTGTACCTTATCTTGGCAAATATGAATTCTTATATGAAGATTATTTTGGTAGAGTGTGAAAATGAAAGCAGGTACTTAAATTTCTGAAAAGCAGTAGTCCATGGATTAGGTTATGACTCATGACAGTAAATGGAGTGGTGGCTTTGTAAATGAAGAGTGATATGAGTGCTTTTCTTCAAGCATTGTGAACTATAAATATGCACACTCAGAAACTATTGGATACAAGTGAAAGACAGAAATCTAAGCCTTGGAAATGAGATGAGTCCACAGTAAATACAGTAAGTGCATGTATGCATGTGCACCATGAGTAAAAAAAAAAAAAAGAATATCCTAACTGAAAATTAAGTTTACTAGGCTTATATTATTGCATTGGTATTAACACACCTGAAAATAATGCATACCATAAACTACCTAATTATACTTGTCCTATACTGTGCTTCAATCAACTTAATGTAGGATGTTATTTTCTGTGCTTTATTTGCAAGTTAACATTTTAATAATTATCATAAATAGTTACCTTATTTGCATATTGTGGTTCATAATCCAACTGTTTGTGGATCAACCACAGTTCTTTTATTATTTATGCCAAGACTTCTATATTAGTCTCAATAATCTATCCTAGACTGCATTTCTGTTTCCAGTTCTTGGAGCTTTTTATAACTCTAAATATAGTGTTTTTTAATCAAAAGATTGAATCATGCATGTGCTAGTATAGTAATCACTGTGACCCACTATTAAATTGAAACTAATTTTTACTTTCTGTGATTACCAATGTTGTCTACGTAGTACTTTTTTTTTTTTTTTTTTTTAAACCTTCATAAACATATAAACCTATGAGCTTGGTGTTCAAATGGTATTCAGGGAATCTATTTTTTTTTTTTTTTTCTTTTCAGAATATATATCAAATGGCATTGGTGTCGAAGCATAGCTTCATAAGGGGAGTACTTCCAAGGTGACTATAGTGATATTCAGAATATATATATGTATGTATATATCTTAGTGGGCATATGTACTTTGAACTGAGAAATGTAGAAAGTAGGTTACCTTTTGAGAGTTAATTATAAAACATGTTAATGGGCAGTGCCTGTGGCTCAAAGGAGTAGGGTGCTTGCCCCATATGCCAGAGGTGGTGGGTTCAAACCCAACCCCCACCAAAAAAAAAAAAAACTGCAAAAAAAACTTTTAATAGATAATAGTAAAAATGATTATTTTATTTGTGCAAAATGACTGAGAAACATCAAGAACTTGGCCCTAATGTAACTAATAGTACTAACATACTTAGAAACTTATCTGTGTGAAGGAAAATTGGCTAATGGAAATAAGTGAATACTGGCAATAACCATTTGAACATTAGTTATAGAAGGAGTGATTATTTTAGAAAGCCATAGTGTTCTCAGCATTTATTTCCAAAGGTGTGGAAGAAAGAATACATTAATTAGAAGAATTTGAAGCCATTAAAGTTAGAATTTTCTAACCTCTTCTTTGGTATTTTCCTTATCAATTTAACTTCTGAAACCTGTCTTCCCAGGTAATTTCTCTTATATGTACAGACCATAGAAGATGGGTTCTCATAAATTTCTGATTCTCCTCCTTACGTTTGGTCTCTTCACATAATCTCACATTTCTTGTTGGCTTTATTTGTTTCTCTTGTTTCTATGTTCTTTCTCTTCAACTGACTTTTTTGACACAAAAGTAGTACCTTTAAGTTCTGAGATTCTTTATTGTTGTGTTTTATCAAGTCTTAAGGCTTTCCATTGTGTGTTCTAATTCCTTGATGAATTTTTCATTTCTAGAAGTTCTGTTTGGTTTTTCTTTAATATTTTGGGGTTTTAGTGATCTCTTGCATTGTCTTTGTGGCTTCTTTGTGTCTGGTTTCCATTTCTTCTTGATTTCAATGAGCTTACTTACAATGCATGTTGGATATTGTTCATCTTTTTTTTTAGGTTGGTATCGTTTGGTAAGGAGTTACGTTTTCTTCAGGGAATGGCCTTTCTCTTTGACTTTCTCATATTTCCAGAGTTTTTCCACTGGTTTTTCTCACAAGTCTTTCTTTTGAGAGCCAGAAGTGTTGGAAATGGCTTATAGGCTTCTGATACCTTGAAGATCAGTCCTTGACTTTGTAATGGAGAAATGAGTACTGGTCCTGAGTTGCCTTTGGGTTGCTCTAGCAGGTTTAATGAACTTTTCAGTTTACCTGTAACCTGCTATCTTCACCGCCTCCTGACAGAGTGAATTAAGTTAGGTTCCTCAGCTTATTCTCCGTGATGGTGGGTGGTACTTGTGAGTATGAATCAGCCACCCCATTTGCTTGAGTTGGAAGATGCTTTGAGGGGGTATTTCATTCTCCTTGTTATTAGTTGCTATTTATGTGAACAAGCCAGGTGATGAGATGTTCTTTTGTGTTCCTGGTAGACTCTGTCCCTCAGATGGACGACTTGACATGCCCAAGCCTACTTGAGGGACCTTAGAGCTCAAGGGAGTTTCTTGATCTCTGCCGCCACCTTAGAGGGTATAGAGGCAAGGCAGTTTGTGGCTAGGTGGCATGATCCTAAAAGGCTTTGCAAAGCTTCAGCAGGGTTCAGATGCTACTTTTCTCGTCACTAGGGGAAGTGACAGATAGAGCCATGATAAGCTCTCCATATTGGCAGAGCTGTTCACTGGGCAGGGGCCTAAACACTTATATACTAGGTTGGAGTTCAACACAAAAAGCAGGATGCCTGGAGCCTCCAATTCTTCGCAGAGTAGCCACGGGGCAAAGCTAGGGCAGAGGAGCAGGAGCCATATTGGGCAAGATTTGTCTACCCATGGTTACCTCTCCAGATGCCATAAGTCAGAGGCTCAAAACCAAAACACAAGCTTGTGATGAAATCTAGCAAACCTTAGTGATATTCAACAATTAGATATGTAGCAATTTCCTAGGTAAGAGTTTGTGAACTTACTGTCCCATCATGTATATAATTTATTGCCCTAAGCAGTTGTTAGCCAGACAACAATTTATCTTCTAAAAGAATGACTCCTAGGTGAAACAAGGCATGCAATTTATATTTTGAAGGCATAGATCTAGGACTTGAAGCCTATATATTGTACTATAATTTGCTTATACCAAGGAGGGGGAAGGTTTATGTAAAGCCCCAGTTAAGACAAGATGGCAGGAAAAGTACCCCAAGCAAATGTAGGAGTTGTGTTGTAAATTTAGAACAATGGTTATAGTTTCTAGTGACTCAGTCCTGACTCTTCGATGCTCTTATAAACAGAAATTTTCTTTTTTCTGGATGCAATTTATATATGTATATATATATATAAAGGGATTTCAGTATATCCAAGTAAGAAATGGGAGTGGTGGCTCATGCCTGCAATCCAAGCACCTTGGGATGCTGAGGTGGAAACACTACTACAGACCAGAAGTTTGAGACCGTCTGAGCAACAAAGTGAGACCACTGTCTGTACAAGAAAATAGAAAAATCAGCCAAACATTGTGGTGCAGGCCTATAGTTCTAGCCATCTGGGAGGCTGAGCCAGGAAGATTGCTAAACCAGATAATAATCTGGTCTAATCTGATCCCAGACCCAGTACACTTTCTCTTTCAACTTTCCAACCAGATCGGATCAAAAATTTGTTTAAATAAACTCAGAGTCAAAATGCAAATTGGTGGAGCTTCAGAATCTAGTAGAGCACTTATCCAGAGCCCCAGTTATGTTGAGAGAGTAATGGGCACAACCTGGTGGGTTCTTCACTTGCCCAATTGGTTCTCCTGAGGGGTCTCTGGGATCTCTATTTGGAAATATACTTCTGGCCAATTAAATTGAACAGTTTTAATTGAGCAAGGAGCAATTAATAAATCAGGCAGCTGGACTAGAACAAGTTCCGAGAGACTCTAGTACTGACAAGTGATTAAAGAAGATTCATAGACTATACAGTTCAGCATTTGCCTTAAACAGTTTGAACAGTTTGGCCACGTTTGGTGATTAGCGAAGAGGAAGGAGTAATACAGAGTAAAAGTAAATGGAGCCAACTCTAGCTGGGACTAACAGCTGATATTTTTGCTTTCAAACTTTTTGACTAAAGTATCCCTCTAAATGAAACTGGTAAATCTCACCCAGGATTAGGAATTAAACAAGGAAGTAAGAGGTGTTACCAGAGAGGTGAAAGACAGTATTTTACGAGATCAAAAAAAAGTCACAAAGATAACTGCAAGTTTCACTAGCATTAAAAAATGGCACAAGTTACATAAATACCAAACCTGAACAAGCTCATTCCCTGCCTGAGAACTAAACCTTTTTCCTTTCCAATCTTGTTACTTTTACTTTTCTTTTCTTGCTTGACTACCCTGGCTAGAGCCTCCAGTACAGTGTTGAACAGAAGTAATGAAAGTGGACTTTCTTTTCTTGTTTTCTGTCCTTGGGGATCAGTGTTTCACTAATAAGTATAATGTTTGGTAGGGTTTTTATTGCTTACCCATATCAAGTTGAAGTCATTTTCCCCTTATAACTACTTCACAGTATATATCCTGTATTGATTACAGATAAATGTTAAATGTAAAAATATGAACCTCATAATAACCATTAAAGAAATTGATATTAGACTGATATTAGACTTTAGATAGACTTTCTGTGCAAAAACACAAAGGAAAAAACCAAGGGAAAAAGAGTAGATTTACCTACATGAAACTTAACTATTCTTTAAAACCCATTAACAAAATAAAAAATGTGAATGATAAAATGGGAGTAAATATTTGCAATTTGTGTATGAAAGTTTAGTTTCTTAACATTTGCAAATCAATGAAAGACATTTTAATAGTGGAAGTAAGTTTGACCAGATATCCAGAAAAGAAGAAATACAAATTTTAAATAAACATATGAAGAAAGTTTAGTTTTTCTGATATTCCAAGAAATACAGATTTACACAAAGATACTTTTAGATGGAGAAAGGCTTTTTTTGAAATGTTCTTTTGCAATTAATATGTTGGTAAACGCTTAATGTAAGCTAGTTTGGAATTTATATGTCAATAATTTCTGTTATTTCTACTGTATAGTTTTAAAGTTCATGATCATCATATGAATTAAATTATACTTTCTTTCTCTTCCCAAGTGTTCCAAAACCTCTGTGATCTTCTGATTTCCTTAAGATGGCCATCTTGCTGATTTCACAGAGAAAATAGAAATTGTTGAGTGGATTTCCTTCAGCTTTCTGTAACAGACTTATCTGCAACTAAAACTGTATTATACTCTTTTTTTCCCCCACCAAAAAGTGTCCCTTTTGTTTTAGGTCAGTTTTTCCAGCTATGTTGTAGATCCCATCCTCTTGTGCATTCTCAGGAATCCTATACTTTGTTATCTTTTTCTTTCAGCCTCACCTTTTCTACTGGATCTCTGTAATTAATAATTTCTCTCATCTTAGTTAAACTAGGATAAACACATCTCTGTTCAAACATTTCTTTCAACTACCATAGTGGCCTTTTTTCTAATTTTCACAGTAATACTCCAGAAAAGTTTTTTTTGCATTTTTTTTATTATTTTCCATTTTGCTATGGTGTCTGTCCCACTCATTCTACCTCAGTGAAACTCTGCTTGGATGACCAATACTTGGCATTTCCTGATACCTCTACGTTTTATAATAATATCTTTAAAATTTGGATATCCTTAGAAATTTTTCCTTCCTCCTCTTCTTATCCTAAGCTTTAGTTGCTGATACGCTAATACTTTCAAGCATTTCTAGTCCAGAGGTCCCCAGTGAATGGCACCAGTATTTACCTAGTTGTGTAAGCCATAAACTTAGGAATCATTACTGAATCTCCTATCCATCATCCTTTATATCTAATTAGCTACCAATTTGATAGACTTATCACCTAAATATCTCAAGAATCTTTTTCACTTGATCTTTACCACTGTCATCTTAAACTACTGTAGTTCTTTTCATAGATGGGATTTGTTTCTTACCATACAACATCCAAAGAGCTACACGGACTTTCACTTTCATACATTATATGAGGTAGATTACTTAAAATAGAAAGTATATCTGCTTCCGGCTGGGTACAGTGGCTCACGCCTATGATCCTAGCACTTTGAGACGCTAAGGTAGGAAGATTACTTGAGGTCAGGAGTTTGAAAACACCCTGAGCAAGAGGAAAACCCCTTTTATAGAAAGCAAAAACATTAGCTGGGCATGATGGGACACATCTGTAGTTCAAGCCACTCTAGAAGCTAAGTCAGGATTGTTTGAACCTAGCAGTTTGAGGTTGCAGTGAGCAGTGAAGATGCCACTGCATTTTAGCCTACGTGACAGAATTAAAGCCTGTCCCCTCTTCCTCCCACCAAAAAAAAAAAAAAAAAAGTGTGTGTGTGTGTGTGTGTGTGTATATATATATTCCCCCCCCCCCCCCTTTGGCCAGTATAAAGATTGAGAAGGATCTTAAAGATAAAAGGTTTTCTCAGCAGGATTGGTAGTTATCCTTCAATGAACTGCAGAGGCATGCCCTATATATTATTATGCCACGGAGAGAGAACATTAGCCATTCCATTATGAACCCTGTATAATTTTGAACAGTGGCTAAGATATCAAATATATTGCAATTTTGCATTTGCTTATTTTTTACTTTTCTGGGGCTTTTAGTGTGCCCATGATCCGAATAGCATTCATTGTTACTGGATAAGTAAGTTTTTACCTCTCATCCCTCCCATCCTCAGCCTTCTTGGATTCCAATGACCTTTACATCTTTTTGTGCCCTTGTGTGCCCATCATGTACCTCGCAGTTATTAGAGAGTATACATGATGTTTGTTTTTCCATTCCTGAGATACTTTGCTTAGGATAATGTTCATTTCCATCCAAGTTGATCCAAAAAACATTATTTCATTCCATTTGGGGGCTGGGTAGTACTCCATGTTTATATATATACAGTATGTGTGTATTATATGTAATATGCTATATATATGTGTGTGTGTGTGTGTGTGTGTGTGTGTGTGTGTGTGTGTGTGTGTATTTCCATTCATGAAGTAATGGACACTTAGGTTGATTCCCAGTTTTTGCAGTTGTGGATTGTGCTGTGATAAATATTTGAGTGCAGGTGTCTTTTTGATAAAATGACTTCTTTTTCCTTTGTTTAAATCCTAAGCCGTGGGATTGTTGGATCAAATAGACTTCTACATTTATTTCTTTGAGGAACCTTCATACTATTTTCTGTAGAGAATACTAATTTTCAGTTCCACCAACAGGGTATAAACATTCCTATCTCTCTGTATCCATGCCAGCATCTATTGTTTTCATTTTCATTTTTCTTTTTCTTTACTTTTTAATAATGGCCATTCTGATAGGTGTAAGGTAATATCTCATTATGGTTTTAGTATGCATATTCCTGATGAGTATCGATGTTTAGCATTTTTCATGTTTGTTGGCCATATATGAATCTTCTTTTGAAAAACTGTTCATGTCTTTTGCCTGTTTAAATTGTGTTGTTTTTTTCTCTTGCTGATTTGTTTGAGTTCATTTTAGAATATCAATCCTTTCTTAAACGTATAGCTTGCAAATGTTTTCTCCCATTCCATAGGTTATATTTCACCCTGTTGATTATTTCCTTTACTGGATAGAAACTTTTTAATTTAATTAAGTCATTTATTTTTGTTGTTGCTGTATTTGCCTTTGGGGTCTTACTCATAAATTCTTTGCCTAGGCCAATGTCTACAAAATATTTTTGTAGAATTTCTTCTGGAATTTTTATGGTTTTGTACCTTACATTTGAGTCTTTTAACTGTCTTGAATTAATATTTGTATATGCTGAGAGGTAGGTGTCCTGTTTCATTCTTCTGAATTTGGATGTCGAATTATTCCAGCACCATTTATTGAACAGGTCCTCTTTCATCCCAGTGTATGATGTTGTTTGCTTTTTTGCCAGTTAGCTGGATATAGGTAGATGGTTTTATTTCTGGGATCTCTGTTCTGTTCCTTTGATCTATGCATCATTTTTATACTAGTATCATGCTGTTTTGGTTCCTATAGATTTGTAGTATAGTTTGATGTCAGGTAACACAATGCCTCAAGATTTGTTCTTTTTGCTTAAGATTTCTTTGGCTATTTGGGCTCTTCTTAGATTCCAAATGGTGTGTAATTTTTTTTTCTAGATCTATGAAATATATGATTTCATATGAAAATATGGATTTTTAAAATTTCCAATTAATTTGGCTGTAAGATGTTAGTTTCATTTCCTGGTTTTCTATGTTTAGGTTACATAGAAACCTAGGTTTTCTATGTTTAGGTTAGAAATATTTAGGTTACATTGTTTACATTTCAAAGGTAAAGTACAAGTTGTAGTTGAGTCTTTCACCCAAGGGGCACGCTGAATACCCTCACATTGTACACATTAGGTGAGATCCCACCAATCATAATGTTGATATTTTTGTTTGTTTGTTTTGTTTTGTTTTTATATTTTATTATATAAATCATAGCTGTGTACATTAGTGCAATTGCCTGTACCCATTCTAAGGTGTACCATAGATGTGGCCCCACCCATTACCCTCTCTCCACCAAAACCTCCCCCCTCCCTTCCCCTTCCTTGGCCCTTTCCCCATAGTCTTATGGTATAGTTGGGTTATAGCCTTCCTGTGAAAGCTATAATTTAGCTTCATAGTAGCGCTGAGTACATTGGATACTTTTTCTTCCATTCCTGAGATACTTTGCTAAGAAGAATATGTTCCAGCTCCATCCATGTAAACATGAAAGAGGTAAAGTCTCCGTATTTCTTTAAGGCAGCGTAGTATTCCATTGTATACATGTACCAAAATTTGCTAGTCCATTCGTGGGTCGATGAGCACTTAGGCTTCTTCCATGACTTACCAATTATGAATTGGGCTGCAATAAACATTCTGGTACAGATGTCTTTGTTATATTGTGACTTTTGGTCTTCTGGGTATAAAAACCTAGTAAAGGAATTATAGGATCGAATGGCAGG
>CAUYPK010082942.1:0-29658 GCA_963574355.1 Loris lydekkerianus
CTACACTGCTGGTGGGAATGCACGTTCCTTCTGGAAGAATGTTTGGAGAGTACTTAGAGACCTAAAAATAGACCTTTCATTCGATCCTATAATTCCTTTACTAGGTTTATACCCAGAAGACCAAAAATCACAATACAACAAAGACATCTGTACCAGAATGTTTATTGCAGCCCAATTTATAATTGCTAAGTTACAGAAGAAGCCCAAGTGCCTATCAACCCATGAATAGACTAGCAAATTGTGGTACATGTGTACCGTGGAATATTATGCAGCCTTAAAGAAAGATGGAGACTTTACCTCTTTCATGTTTACATGGATGGAGCTGGAAGATATTCTTCTTAGCAAAGTATCTCAGGAATGGAAGAAAAAGTATCCAATGTACTCAGCCCTACTATGAAGCTAATTTATAGCTTTCACATGAAGGCTATAACCCAACTATAGCACAAGATATGGGGAAAGGGCCAAGGGAGGGGAAGGGAGGGGGGAGGTTTTGGTGGAGGTAGGATAATGGGTGGGGCCACATCTATGGTGCATCTTAGAATGGGTACAGGCGATACTTACTAAATGCAGAATACAAATGTCTACATACAATAACTAAGAAAATGCCATGAGGGCTACGTTGAACAGTTTGATGAGAATATTTCAGATTATATATGAAACCAGCACATTGTACCCCTTGATTACACTAATGTACACAGGTATGATTTAACAACAAAAAATAAATAAATAAATTCTTAAAAGTAGTATAGTTATTACCAGTTTCTAATTTTTCTTTTGTAGGACTTGGTTACTCGATATCACATATTTTTTCTTAAATTGATTTCAAATTTATGTTTATGATAAAATAAAAAACACATAGGTAAGAGACTGCTAAAATATTACAGAATATATTTGAATCATGACTTGGCCATAATATTTTTATTCTCTCCTGAACTTCAGGTCCACCAAGCCAGAAATAATAAAATAAAAGTTCATCTTGGGAGAAGGGAAAGACAGCTAAGATGATAACTATTTCCAACAAATATCATTAGAATTTTTAGTGAAACAATATTCTTTATTCTTATTTTTCCCCCAATTGCAAAACACTTTTTCCTAAAGCTACTAATTCACAAAATGTTTAAATGCCAAAAAAAAAAAAAAAAAAAAAGATTTAAAACTTCCAAGAGTTGGCTCAGTGCCCATAGCACAGTGGTTACAGTGTCAGCCACATACCTGGAGGATTGGTGGGTCCGAACCTGGCCTGGGCCAGCTAAACAACTACAACAAAGAATTAGCCGGGTGGCGGGTACCTGTAGTCCCAGCTACTTGGGAGTCTGAGGCAAGAGAATTGCTTAAGCCCAAGAGTTTCATGTTGCTGTGAGGTGTGATGCCACAGCACTCTACCGAGGGCGACATAGTGACTCTGTCTCAAAAAAAACTTCCAAGAGTTGATAATCCTATCATTCAATTCCACTGAATACTTTATAGATCATATTTTATTTTTGTCACCACATTCACCTTTCATGACTCATGATCCAAATTAATAGATTCTCCACTTACTTTGCCTTATACTTTGCCAAAATTTAAATATAATACCACACCAACTAAAAAGATATTCAGACCATTTTTTGTTGATTTCCTTGAAGGCTAAGCAATTCGCTCAATTTTTATAATTTAAAGTTGATTCTTTTAAAAGGCTAAATTATGACATCTATCTAGTATGTGTGCTGGGCCCAATGGCTCATGCCTATAATCCTTGCCCTCTGGGAGGCCAAGGGAAGTGGACAGCCTGAGCTCACAGGTTCAAGACCAGCCTGAGCAAAAGCAAGGCCCTGGGCCAGGTGTTGTGGTGGGCGCTTATAGCCCCAGCTACTCAGGAGGTTGAGGCAAAAGAATAGCTTTAGCTGAAGAGTTTGAGGTTGCTGTGAGCTATGACACCAGGGCACTCTACCAAGGGTGACAAAGTGAGACTGTCTCTCAAAAAATAAAAAGTATGTGTTTTTATGTCACAGGTTTCACACAAATTTCTAATTCTTTTTTAAATAAGCCACTATAAAAATGTTTGGATGATTTTAATACTCATGTACCAAACTTATTCCAAACTGTGTGTACTTGAAACCAGTTATGACACAGATAATGGTCTCTCAGACTTAAGGTATTCTGCCTATAAAAGTGTACAACTACAAAGTATTCTGTCCACACTCTACATGTTCATTATTTTTTAAAATTTGTGATGCCATAACATCCTATGATTCTTTTTTATTTTTTTTTTTTTTGAGACAGAGTCTCACTTTGTCACTCGTGGTAGAGTGCTCTGGCATCATAGCTCACAGCAAGCTCAAACTCTTGGGCTCAAGCAATTCTCTTGGCTCAGCCTCCCGAATAGCTGGGACTCCAGGCACCCACAACAATGCCCAGCTATTTTTAGAGGGTGAGTTCAAACCTATGAACTCAGGTAGTCCACCAACCTTGGCCTACCAGAGTGCTAGGATTACAGGCGTGAACCACCACACCCAGCAATATGCTATGATTCATTATCCTGCATGATTTTTTTAATGCAACTATTTGTTTCCTATGAAAGGGAGACCATGTGCATAAATTTGGACCCTATAAATAAAAAAGGAAGGATATTTTGACATGTCAAAGTAAATATGTATTACTTTTTTTTTTCCTTCATTTCCCCCAAATGCTTGTATCACATCTTTGCCAGAACAAATCTCAGGTTAAGACTAAAAGATTTAATTCATCTACTTAGCCACAATTCAATAATAACAGATCAGACAGACCCTTAAAATGGATTTTATTAAGACCTGTTCAAAACCAGGCACAATGTCTCATGCCTATAATCCTAGCACTCTTGGAGTCTGAGACAAGAGTCAACAAGAGTTCAAGACCTGCCTGAATAAGAGTGAGCAAGTCTATCAGTGCCATTTACCCAACAGCATGTGTCTGTATCATACTTTGGTAATTCTCACAATATTTCAAAATTCTTCATTACTATTTTTATCTATCATGGTACCCTCTGATCAGTGATCTGTAGTAATTATTTTGAGGGACCATGAATTGCACCCATATAAAATGATGAACCTAATCTTAGAAAGTTGTGGTGTTCTGACTGCTCTACCAACCAGCCATTTCCCTGTCTCTCTTTCTCTGTTCAAGCTTCTTTATTCCCTGAGACACAAAAATGCTGAAAGTAGGCCAGTGAAAGACCTTGTAAGGGCCAGGTTTGGTGGCTCATGCCTGTAATCTCAGCATTCTGGGAGGGTGAGACAGGAAGAATATTTGAGGCCCAGAGTTAAAGACTACAGTGTGCTATGATCATGTCAGTGTACTCCAGCCAAGCATGGGCACAGAGTGAGACTATCTCTAAAAAAAAAAAAAAAAAAACAGAAAAAAGGAAACTTGAAAATGAAAGGAAGAGTTGCATGCCTCTCACTTAAGTCAAAAGCAAGAAATGATTAAGCTTAGTGAGGAAAACGTGTCAAAAGCCAACACAGGCCAAGAGCTAGGCCTCTTACACCAGTTAGCGAAGCTGTGAATCCAAATCCTGAAGGAAATTCAACATGCTATTCTAGTGAACAAATGAATAGTGAGAAAGCACAACAGCCTATTGCTGGTATGGAGAAAGCCTGCATGCTCCAGGCAGAAGATCAAAACAGCCATAACATTTCCTTAAGTCAAAGCTTAATTCAGAGGAAGGTCCTAACTCTCTTCAATTCTATCATGCCTGAGACAGGCGAAGAAACTGCAGAAGAAAAGCTGGAAGGTAGCAGAGGCTAGTTCATGAGGTTTAAGGAAAGAAGTCACATCCAGAACCTAAACACCCAAGGTAAAACAACAACTGCTAAAGTATTGAAGCTGCTGCAAATTATCCAAGAGATCTGGTTAAAAACCCTGATGAAAGCAGATACACTAAACAACAGATTTTCAACATAGACAAAACAGCCTTCTATTAGAAGAAGATGCCATCTAGGACTTTCATAGCTGGAGAGATCAAATCAAAGCCTGGCTTCAAAGCATAGGATGACTCTGTTGTCATGGGCTAATGCAGCTGGGCATTTCAGTTAAAGCCAAAGTTCATTTACCATTCTGACGACCCTAGACCCTTAAGAATTATGATAAATCTATTTTGCCTGTGTTCTATAAATGGAACAACAAAACCTAGATAAGGCAATACATCTGTATACCGCACGGTTTACTGAATACTTTAAACCTATTATTGAGACCTAATGCTCACACACACAAAATAAAATTCCTTTCAAAATATTACTATCCCTTAAAAAGGCACAAAGGCACATAGTGACCCTAGAGCTCTAATGAAGATGTACAAGGAGATGAATGCTATTTTCATACATTCTCTAAGACCACAGCTGCCATGATTCCTCAGATGGATCTGGGCAGTCAATTGAAAACTTCCTCAAAAAAAGTCACGATTCTGGATGCCATTAGGAACATCTGTGATCCATGAGAGGTCAAAATGTCAGCATTAACAGTCTGGAAGAAGTTGATTTCAACCCTCATGGATGACTTAAGGGTTCAAGACTTCAGTGGAGGAAGTAACTCCAAATGTGGTGGAAATATAACATTAGGAGCAACTTGAATTAGAGGTAGAGGCTGAAGATTTGACTAAGTTCTTGCAAACTCACAATAAAACTTGAATGGATGAGAAGTTGCTTCTTATAGATGAGCAAAGAAGTTGGTTTTTTGATAAGGAATCAACTCCTGGTGAAGATGCCGTGAACACTGTTGAAATGACAAATGATTTAAAATGTTACATAAATTAAGTTGATGAAACAATGGCAGGGTTTAAGAGGACTGACTCTAAGTATGAAAGAAATTCAACAGCAGGTAAAATGGTATCAACAGTGTCACAAGCTAGAGAAATCTTTTATGAAAGGAAGAGTCGATTAATGCAGCAAACTTCATTTTATTTTAAAATTCCCACTGCTACCCCAACATTCAGCAACCACCTCCCTGATCAGTGAGCAGCCATTAACATAGAGATAAGATCTTCCACTAGCCAAACGATTACCTTATTTTGCCATGTATAATGCACACCTTTCCCCCAAATTTTTTGAGAGAAAAATAAGGATGCACCTTATACATGGGTAGTACTAATTTCATTATCTACATGTTTTTAATTATTTTATTTGTGCTTATGTGTTCAAGGTATAGCTCTAGAAAGGAATAACAAGTTCATATAAAAAATAATACCCTGAAATATGCTAATCACACCTGCTCCATGCTACCCCCTTTCCTGCCAATCCCCTCACCAGGCAGATACAGCGGCTGCAGGAGCCTCGAGCCCACCCAGCCGATTGCATTGGATACTGCCACTATCTTGGAAGTGGGCATGACACCAGGGGCAGGAGTGTCAGGACCCCAGCAAAAGGAGGGTGGAAGTGGCCACACAATGGCATTTCCTTCTCTCTTGAAAGATGAGAGGTGCAGGGCTGGCCGCTGCAGAGAAGCTGGGAATGAACCCAAGCAGTGGCTGGGACACCTGAGTGCCCAACTTCATCTAACTGTTCCTTTTTGGTCCACCCTCATCCCCACATCCTCTCATTTACTATTCCCACTCATGTCTGTCAGTGGGAATGTGGCCACAGCTGCTCTGCTGAGAACCCCAGCAGTCTATTTCCCTGGAAGCTGGTATGAGAAGCCAGGGTTGGCCCTGCATCACCCAGGCTCCTGACAGTAGATTCCTGCCCTCCCTGGGTTGCTTCAATCTCTCATGGAGCTGGCCCCATACTGAGGCCTGCAGGACATCATGCTGAGGAGAAAGATCCTGAGCTGTGGTCTGGGAGACCTAGTTTCTGAGACCTGGTTCCATTGTGACTTTGGGCCTCAGTCCCCATGAAGTTATTTTGTCTGCAAAAGTACCTGGCAATGAAGCATGAAAGCTTGGGGGTACCTGAGCCTACAGATTTTGAGTCTATGACTGGTCTGAGCCCTCAAGGTGTTGAGCTGGTATAATTTCCCAAACCTGCCATAGGAAGAACCATCTAAGAGATGGATATTTGTTCAAGATGCAACAAATACTCAGATCTTACTCCTAGAGAGTTGATTCAGTGTATTTGATCACGGTTCAAGAGTCACCTTTTAACCAGTGCCCCAGATGTTTTATAGGATATGCAGACTTTGGGAAAGACTGGTGTCATTCATTCTGACATTACTGAGTGCCCAGGGTCTGGACAGCTCAAGTTAGTCAAGTCACTGGTCTAGTCACTAAACAGAAAAGTAAATGGAGAATACGTCACTGGGGTATCCTCAGGGAAGACTTCTGCTTCAGTGCAGTGTCCCAGGGCCTCAGAATGGAGGCAGCCTAGAACAGGCAAGAATCTATGGTCAGGAGTCTGTGGCATGCAGGGTTGGCCCTGGCCCCTCAGACCCGCTTCCAGAGAAATAAGCCCACTGGGGTTCTCAGCAGAGCAGCTACGGCCACATTCCCACCAACAGTCAAGGGTGGGAATAGGAAATGAGAGGATGTGCAGACAAGGGTGGACTGGGAGGAGACAGGTGGGGGAGGTCAGGTATTCAGGTTGTCCCAGAGTCTCTGCAGCAGCCAGCTCCACACCCTGCACCTCTCACTAGAGAAGGTAGCACTGTGCAACCACTTCTACCCTCCCTTAAAAATTAGAACAAAAAATTTTTTCCTGAAAGTTTGGGTCCAAAACATGGGAGTGCATTATACACTGCAAATGTGGTATGATTTATTGAAAGCTCAGATTATCATTAGCAGTTTTGAGCAATAAAGTTTTAAAATTAAGGTATATACATTGGTTGTTAGACATAAGCCTATTGCACAAATAGACCACAGTATAGTACAAACGTAACTTTTATATGCACAGGTAAACCAAAAAATTCATATGACTAATGTAATTGTGATACTCATTTTATCACAGTGGTCTGAAACACTGTAATATCTCTGAGGTAAGCCTATATATGCCTAATAAAACTAAATAATAATGATAATTATTTTATTATTTTTCTCATTATTTGGCTCATATAGTTTCTTAAACTTATTGTCTATTTATATTTTATTTAATATCAATGTAAAATCAAATGCACAGAATATGTATACATATGTATATATGTTGATAATTAGAATTAATTCATTTAAATCTTATAACAATCCTATGAACTAGTTACCCATTTTATAAAGAAGTAAAAGTATGGTATAACTAACTTCCTTCTTCAAAGTCACACAATTAATATAGGGTAGGCTGAGGTCTGCTATCAAAGACCATAATCTTGGGTTGGCATCCGTTGCACAGTGCTATGGGACCAGCCACATAACCCAAGGCTAGCAGGTTCGAACCCGGCCTGGGCCAGCTAAACAACAATGACAACTGCAACAAAAAATAGCCAGGCATTGTGGCGGGCACCTGTGGTCCCAGTACTTGGGAGGCTGAGGCAAGAGAATTGTTTAAGCCCAAGAGTTTGAGGTTGCTGTGAGCCATGACGCCACAACACTCTACTGAGGGCAACATAGTGAGAATCTGTCTAAAAAAAAAAAAACCATAATCTTACTCATTTTCATCACATTTACTAGGCAGTTAAAAGCCAGGTACTATGAGGGAATTAAAAAGGTCTTAACCTAAAGATAGTCACATCCTAATATCTACTCAGTAAATATTTACTGAACTACTATCATATACAGGTAGTGTTTTAAGCCAAGTCAGAGTGTTTGTTTGTTTTTAACTAGGGACTTTAGTTGGAACACTTCAACTACTAACATTATCATATATAATAATAAACTTCATTTTCAGAGATTTTTAGAGAAATGGCTATATTCAGAGACTCAAAAGAAAATTTCCATAATAAGCCTGGAACAACTACAAAAAAACTATCAAAGATTAGGAGGATCATGTTTACAAGATTTAAAAGGTTCCCATTAGTCAAAGATGGTCAACTTGAGCTTCATTAAACATATAAATTATAATGGATTAAAATCCAAACATGTCTACATCAACAAATTCATAATGATCCTAACAACAACAACAACAACAACAACGAAAACCCTAAAACACCTTTGGAGCTTTAGATGGAACAAACCTAGTATATTGAAAACTGGTAAATGAAAACAAAGAATCAGGATGGCACCTGTGGCTCAGTGAGTAGGGCACCAGCCCCATATACTGAGGGTGGTAGGTTCAAAGTCGGCCCCAGCCAAACTACAACAAAAAATAGCTGGGTGTTGTGGCGGGCACCTGTAGTCCCAGCTACTCAGGAGGCTGAGGCAAGAGAATCGCCTAAGCCCAAGAGCTGGAGGTTGCTGTGAGCTGTGACGCCACAGCACTTTACTGAGGGTGACAAAGTGAGACTCTGTCTCTAAAAAAAGAAAGAAAGAAAACAAAGAATCAATGGGCTCACATCTGTGATCCCAGCACTATGGGAGGCTGAGGCAGGAGGATTGCTTGAGCTCAGGAATTCGAGACTTGTCTGAGCGAGAGTGAGACCCCTACTCAACAAAAAAATGAAAAAAACCCAGCCAGGCGCCATGGCGAGTGCCTGTAATCCCAGCGGCTTCAGAATGCTGAGGTGGCAAGATGCCCACAGCTATACTGCTATTACACTCTGCTCAGAGCATATGGTAAGACTATCTTAACAAAAAGAAAAGAAAAGAAAAGAAAAGAAAAGAAAAGAAAAGAAAAGAAAAGAAAGAAAGACAGACAGACAGACAGACAGACAGGAGAGGGGAGGAGAAGGGAGGAGAGGGGAGGGGAGGGGAGGGGAGGGGAGGGAAGAGAGGAGAAGAAAAAGAATCAAGCATTTATCCTGCCTTTCATTGTACTACTCAATAACCAGTGATTATTTGGAGACAGTCTTCTATGTAAGTATGCCAGGTAATAAAAAAGAAATGATTTAGAGTATCACCATTTGGCGGTCCTCAAAGAATCAACAGATTTAGGAATTGAGTATCAATGGCTGCTAACATCACAAAGAGAGGCATCATACTATCATGGGACTCCCCTGATGAAGAGAACACATCCTATAGTCCTATTTAAGGGCTCACACTTGATTCTGGTCAAGCCTCTGGATCCAGCTGAAAATCTTCAGGGCATCAAGTAAACAGAGGAACTTGCTAAACTGTGCTATTAGCCTGCAATCACCAGAATCTAAACTGTGGGAAATGCTTCAAGTCAAAAAGCCAAAAGTTCAATACTTAAATTGTAAGAGAGTTGAAAGGGGAATCCAGGCTTGGCGCCAGCCACATACATCTGAGCTGGCGGGTTTGAATCCAGCCCGGCCCGCCAAACAACAATGACTGCTGCAACCAAAAATAGCCGGGGGTTGTGGCAGGCACCTGTAGTCCCAGCTACTTGGGAGGCAGAGGCTGGAGACTCACTTGAGCCCAGGAGTTGGAGGTTGCTGTGAGCTGTGATGCCACCTCACTTTACCCAGGCCAACAGCTTGAGGCTCAGTCTCAAAAAAAAAAGGGGGGGGAAATCTATAAATCAAGAGGTTCAAAAGACACATCAAAAGTTTAAAAATGAAAAATGAAAAAAAGTTTAAAAATAGGTAAGACTATAGTTCTAGGGATACATACTTGGGCAATAAAACTATGGATTACTATTAAAATCAAAATAATGGTTATTATTGGGGAGGGAAGCAGAGACTGAGGTAGGGCATGTGGAAAGCATCTGGGTAGCTCATAAAATCCTACCTCGTGACTGGGTGGGAGGATACAGTTAAGTCCTCACTTAACGCTATCAATAGGTTCTTGGAAAGTGTAACTTCAAACAAAATTATATATGACAAAACCAATTTTTTCTCACCAACATCATGAGTATAACCACAACACTGAACAGATAGGACATTATTCAAGCCCTTTCATTTTGCTTAAAGTCACAGTTTCCAAGGACCTATCAGCAATATTAAGTGAAGACTTACTATAATTGTGTTCACCATTTACGACATTAGACACATTTGTTTTGTGGGGTTTTCTGTAATTATTCTTTACAATAAAAAAGGTTTGGATGTTTCAGTATGAAAGTTCACATTCCAGCTCACATTCCAGCTCTATTACATTCTTGCTGAGTGAATCTAAGTAAGTCTTCTAATATTTCTATTTTCTATGTTTCAGTTTCCTTATCTATAAAACAGAGAAAATACTGCACCATTTTGTGAGGATGGCACAGTTAAAAATATTTACAAAGTGCCCACTGAACATAAGTATTATTTCCATAAATGATAGTTATTACCTATTCAAAAATGTGAAGTTCCACTTGTGACCATCCCAATTCTTTATACAGAATGATTACGTGTTAATTCTTTTAATATCAAAGGTTTTCTGTGTAACTGTCACTTTTCCTACAAATCCTTGAAAGTTAGCCAACTGACAAAATGCCTTACAAAAAACATACAATGTATGTCTTCAATTTTATTCTTTTAAGTTTACAGTAAAATGGATGTTTTGAAGGAAATGGAAGTATACAGTTCTATGAATTTCAACACATGTACAAACTTGTGTAAGCACCAACATATTCAGGATATAGAACAGTTCTATCACATCAAAAAGCTCCCTTATACTATCTCTCCATAATCACACATTCTCCCCATCTGTAACACCAAGCCCATTTTGTGCTGCTCTAACAGAATATCTGAGACTGGGTAAAGAACAGAAATTTATTTCTCACACTTCTGGAGGCTGGGAAGTCCATGATTAGGGTGCCATTAACCCATGTATGGGGAATCCCCTGCATGATCCACTTTTCATTAGGCCCCAACTCCCAAAAGTGTTGCTTTAGCAATTCAGTTTCTACACGAATTTTTGATGGGACAAAAACATTCAAATGATAGCACTGAGTAACCAATGATCTTGTTCTCCATCGCTATAGTTTTGTATTTTTGAAATAAATAAGAGTATGATCTAGCTTTCCCTTAATTCTTCCTGTAGCACTTTACTTGTTGCCTTTATTGGTTCTTTATGAGAACCTAACAAAATTCTTACTAATGCATGTGGACTTACATGCCCGCCTACATGTCATAAAATTTATGAGTTTAGGCTCAGCACCTGTGGCTCAAGCAGCTAAGGCGCCAGCCACATACACCTGAGCTGGCGGGTTCAAATCCAGCCCAGGCCCGCCAAACAACAATGATGGCTGCAACAAAAAAATAGTCTGGCATTGTGGTGGATGCCTGTAGTCCCAGCTACTTGGGAGGTGGAGGCAGGAGAATCGCTTGAGCCCAGGAACTGGAGGTTGCTGTGAGCTGTGATGTTACAGCACTCTACCCAGGGTGACAGCTTGAGGCTCCTTTTTTTTTTGCAGTTTTTGCCAGGACTGGGTTTGAACCCACCACCTCTGGCATATGGGGCCAGTGCCCTACTCCTTTCAGCCACAGGTGCCGCCCGAGTTTATTTTTTTTTTTTTTTAAATACAGCATTAATAATAATAGCCACCATTTCCTCAGCACTTTTTTTTTTTTTTTTTGAGCCAAAATCTCACTATGTCGCCCTGCGTAGAGTGCGGTGACATCACAGCTCACAGCAACCTCAAACTCTTGGGCTTAAGCGATTCTCTAGTCTCAGCCTCCCAAGTAGCTGGGACCACAGGTGCCCACCATAAAGCTCGTCTATTTTTTGGTTGTAGTTGTCACTGTTGTTTGGCAGACCCAGGCTGGATTCGAACCCACCAGCTCCAGTGTATGTGCCTGGTGCCCTAGTCACTGAGCTACAGTACTTTTTATATGTGATGTCATGACAGTCATGGGAAGTAAAAATCATACCTGTTTTATGCAGAGGAAAAAAAAACTGAAGTTCAGAGAATCTGTGTTAACAGCACCTTGGTGAAGCTGGAATTCCAATTCCAGGCTATCAGCTCCAAAGTCTAATCTCTAAACCATCATATGTGTTATTATACTATCTCTCAAACATACAATCTTTCCAAATCCTAGTTTCATAAAACAAAAAACCTAAATTGTCACATCTTTAGTAGATAACCTGTCATTTATCTAATACATTTAACCACTTTCTATAAAGTTTCTTCTCTAAAAGAAACTGGCATCATTACTATTTACAGTAATCTAATACATTTAACCACTTTCTATAAAGTTTCTTCTCTAAAGAAAACTGGCATCATTACTATTTACAGTTATACTGCTAATTAACTTTCAACTATTTATATAGCACATAAGAAAAATTTATAAGTTAAAAAAAAAAAGCTCAAATAACCAAAAAGTCAAATTATTTTCTCAGCAAGAGGAATTCTGGATAGAATATATTATTTTTAATGTATGGCTTTTAAATGACAAAAGCTATAGACATTTATGATGTACAATGTGATATTCTGATACGTGTATATGTCATGAAATGATTAAATCAAGCTAAGTAACATACCCATTACCTCACATAGCTACTTTTTTCTTTGTGGTAAGGACATTTAAAATTTACTCTCACTGGCAACACCTGTGGCTCAAAGGAGTGGTGGGTTCAAACCCAGTCCTGGCCAAAAACTGCAAAAAAAAAAAAAATTACTCTCAAGCCAGGCATGGTGGCTCACTCCTGTAATCCTAGCAACTCTGCGAGGCCGAGTGGGTAGATTGCTTGAGCTCATGAGTTTAAGACCAGCCTGAGCAAAAAGCAATATCCTGTCTCTACTAAAAATGAAAAAACTAGGGCAAGAGGATTGCTTGAGACCAAGAGTTGGAAGTTGCTGTGAGCTATGAAGCCACAGCACTCTACCCAGGGCGACAGTTTGAGACTCTGTCTCAAAAAATAAATAAATAAAATAATAAAATTTACTTTCTAAGCAACTTTCAAGTGTACATTATTATTAATTATACACGTAGTTACCAAGTACCGTATATACTCGAGTATAAGCCGAGTTTTTTCGGCACAAAATTTGTGCCGAGTTCGGGTTTTTGGGCACAAATTTTGTGCCAGAAAAAACTCGGCTTATACTCGAGTATATACGGTCATATATGAGATCTGCAGAAGTTATTCTTCCTAAATGAAATTTTGTACTGTTCAACCAACATCTTATTTCTCTCCCACCCCCAAGACCTGGTAAGCACCATTCTACTCTCTGCTTCTAAGCATTCAACTTTTTTAAATTCTACACATAAGTGAGATCATACAGTATTTGTCTCTCTGTGACTGGCTTATTTCATTTAGCATAATGTCCTCCAAGCTCATACATGCTGTTGAAAGGCTGAAGAGTAGTCCATTGTGTATATATAGTATACCACATTTTCTTTATCCATTCATCTGTTGATGAACACTTAGGTTGATTTCATATCTCAGCTATTACAAATAATGCTTCAATGAACATGAAAGTACAGGTATCTCTTTGACATACAGATTTCAGATCCTTTAGTTATATACTAAAAAGTGAAATTGATGAAGTATATAGTAGTTCCATTTGTAATTTTTTGAGGAAACCTCCATACTGTTTTCCATAAAGGCTGTACTAATTTATATCCCCACCAACAAATGATCTCTTTTCTCCACATTCTTGCCAACACTTGTTACATTCCGCTTTTTTGATAAGAGCCTGAATGGATACATTTCAAAGCAGGTGTTTGAAGCAGAGGCCAGCAGATTGCCTGAGCTTAGGAATTTCAGACCAGCCTGAGCCAGAGCCAGACCCCATTTCTAAAAATAGCTGGGCGTTGTGGCAGGGACCTATAGTCCCAGCTACTTGAGAGGCTGAGGCAAGAGGATCACTTGAGCCAAAGAGTTTGAAATTGCAGTGAGCTATGACACCACAGAACTTTAGCAAGGGTGACAAAGTAAGACTCTGAAATAAACAAACAAACCAGTTGTTTGGACAATTCACTTAGGAGATAGAAGTCACTTTCTGAAGCTCACTGATAAGCTCGGAAAATTAGGTTGTATCAAGGAAAGACACTACAAATATGTTTCAGGAAATGCTAATTATTCCAAATCCAAGTAAACTCCATGGGAACAAAACTAAAATAAAACTATTTCTTCAACAAGTCATTGTCATGAGAAAAAAGAGGAAAGGGGGGCTGTTCTAGATTAAAAGCAACAGCACAACCAACTGTAGTGAGCAGAGCTTTCGGGATCCTGATTCAATTCAAACAAACCAAATGTAAAAAGACATTTTGTACATAAACGGAGAGTTTAATATAATTAATTATAAGAAATTACAGTTAATTTTTAATGTATAATCATGGCATTAAGATATAAAAAAAAATTAAGTTTCACCCTCAAATATTTATAAATAAAGCATGATTTCTGAATGTTCTTAAAAATAATCGACAGGCCAGGCTAAATGGCTCACGCCTGTAACCCTAGCACTCTGGGAGGCTGAGGTGGGTGGATTGCCTGAGGTCATCAGTTCCAAACTAGCCCTTTAAGTAAGAGCAAGACCCTGTCTCTACCAAAAATAGAAAAACTAGCCAGGCATTGTAGCAGGCACCTATAGTCCCAGCTTCTTGGGAGACTGAGGCTAGAGAACTACTCGAACCCAGGAGTATGAGGTTACTGTGAGCTGTGACACCAGGCTGGGTGACAGAGTGAGACTCTGTCTCAAAAAAATAAAAATAAAAAAGTACACCAACAAAAAAGGGTTGAGGGAGGGCAGAAGTTAAAATCAGGTGATTTAACAGAATCTCTACTTTGGTGTTTGAAGTTTAAAATTATAAATAGACGGGGGGGGGGGGGGAGACCGATGTGCTTCCCTTTAATGAGCACAGTGTATGGCACACATCTTGGGTGTGGGACACAATTAGATAGGGATTCTACCTATCAGATGCAAACACTGCAACCTGGTTGTTTGTACCCTTAGATTAACCTAAAATTTTAAAAAAGATAGGCCTTGAACCAAAGTAAATAAATAAATTATACAAAATTATAAATAGAACTGAAAGAATAAATAAGTAAGACTTTGGTGCCTAGTGATCAAAATGTCTGATCTTCAGCAATTTAGTTATGGCTGACCACCTAACTAGGACCTAATACCTGCTTGTCACATAGTACTTGCTCAATAAACAAATGTTTGCTAAAACAAGTTAATGAATTGTCTAGTCAAAGATGAAAAAGTCAGACCTCTTAAGATAGTAAAAGTGTCTGTACTCAAAGAAAATAACATAAGTTTACAAGAAAATGTGCCTCTCTATCATATCCTGGCAACGATACTGATCACAAATTCAGCAAAACTGCTCCATACAGAAGCAGGAATTCAAAGACAAAAAGAAAAGTTATTTTAAAATAGTCTTATTAAAGAAGTAATGTTTGAAAGAATAGAAAAAGGTTGCACAGGGGCACCAGGTAAGAAAATTTGGTGTCAACAGGAATGGGAAATATTTTGGAAGATATTTCATTCTCAGAAGTAACAAGTCCTTAGTGTAATACCCAACAAGATAACTTCTCGTTGCCTTCACTGCCTTCTTTCTCTGCACTTTACCCATTTACATTTAAACCAGTGTGGCATCACTAACAGTACTCTAAACTAAAGCATGCTTTACAAAGCTTACTTCATTTACCTATTTTTTTTATTCTATTAACAACAAAGATTTTTGGGAAAAGAGTTACTTCTAAGCTATAAAAGTATATGACCCTGCTTAAGAAATTAAAGATGATTCTGCCACAGAATGAATACTTTCTGCATTAGAAAAATATATAAAAATATTAAATTAATTATAAAAGACATTATTTATGGTAGAGATAGAAACATAGTAATCAAAGGATTAGTAATCCTAATCAAAGTACTCTTCAAAGTTTCTATTGCTGGGATATTCTATCCCATATGTCAAAGAGCCAATACAGTCATAGGTCCATTAATTTCTTGCATAGTATTCATAAAATAAAAAATAAGATCATTTTCTAAGCATAAAGAGGTCTAAGAGCAAAACTAGAGTGCTTAGCATTTACATGATAGTTTCTCAGCACTAATAGGCATTTCTGTCCATATTTGCTACTATTGATGTTTATTTGTTACTATTGCTGATTCCTTTAAAAAACACTCCATCACTAGGCCGGCACAGTGACTTACGCCTATAATCCTAGCACTCTGGAAGGCCTAGGTAGGTGGATTACTTGAGTTTATAAATCCCAGACCAGCCTGAACAAGAGCAAGACCCTGTCTCCAAAAAAAAAAGGGGTGGCACCCACAGCTCAGTTGTCAGGACGCTGGCCACATACACCAAGAGTGGCGGTTTCAAACCCAGCCTGGGCCGGTTTAAAAAAACAACTGCAACAACAAAAAAATAGCAGGATGTTCTGGCAGGCAAATGTAATCTCAGCTACTTGGGAGGCTGAGGCAAGAGAATCAATTAAGACCAAGAGTTTGAGGTTGGTGTGAGCTGTGATACCACAGCACCCTACCTAGGGCAACAGCTTGAGACTCTGTCTCAAAAATAAAAATAAAAAATAAAAATAAATTTGTGGCAGGTAATCCCAGCTACTTGGGAGGCTGTAATCCCAGCTACTTGGGATTACTCCTGTAATCCCAGCTACTTGGGAGGCTGAGACAAGAGGATCTCTTGACCTCAAGAGTTTGAGGCTACTGTGAGCAATGATGCCATAGCACTCTACTGAGGGAAGAGTAAGAGACTCTGTCTCAAAAACAACACTCTACCTCCCTAAAGAAAAAACTTGTAGTTTCTTTCTTTTCCATAAAACACTCTACTGATTGAGTAATGAATTTTGCAGCAGGCAGGAATCTCCTTCAAAGTAACAAAGAATATTAATTTCTATCACCCTTTAAAATTTTTATACATATATTTCTACAGAGAGTAACAAAAATACATATGCACATTTTAAGAAAGGAAAATACCTATTAAAATTGTAATACTCAATATATGCCTATAACAAAAGATGAATACAAGTTACGTTGAGCACCTTTTGGTTTTTTTGTTGTTGTTTTGTTTTGTTTTTTGAGACAGAGCCTCACTATATCGCGCTTAATAGAGTGCTGTAGCATCATAGCTCAAAGCAACCTCAAATTCCTGGGCTTAAGCAACTCTCTTGCCTCAGCCTCCCAAATAGCTGTGACTACAAGCACCCACCACAACGCCCAGCTATTTTTTTTTTTTTTTTGAAGACAGAGTCTCACTATGTCGCCCTCGGTACAGTGCTGTAGCATCACAGCTCACAGCAACATCAAACTCTTGGCTTAAGGGATTCTCTTGCCTCAGCCTCCCAAGTAGCTGGGACTACAGGCGCCTGCCATAACGCCTGGCTATTTTTTGTAGTTGTTGTAGTGGTCATTGTTGCTTAGCTGGGTTCAAACCCGCCAGCCTTGGTGTATGTGGCCAGTACTGTAACCACTGAGCTACAGGCGCCAAGCCCACTTCTTGTTTTTTTGGTGTGTGGGTGTTTGAAGGGTTTTTTTTAGGTTACTCCAGTAAAGCAGTGGGCATGGAGAAGAAACAAAAGAATCATTACTGGTTGTCATCAATTAGTTGTAAATACCACTATACTCGGATCAGTCAAGTGCCTCTTGTTTTTGTTTTGCGGGCGGTTTTTTGTTTTCTTTTTTTTTTTAGAGTGCCATGGCATCATCATAGCTCTCAACAATCTCAAACTCCTAAGCTCAAATGATCCTCCTGCCTCAGCATCCTAAGCAGCTGGGACTACAGGCGCCTTTTCTCTATTTTTAGTAACAAGGCTACTTTCTCTATTTTTAGTAACAAGGGGTCTCATTCTTGCTCAGGCTGGTCTCAACCTCAAGCAATCTACCCACTCAAGCAATCCACCTGTCTCCACCTCCTGGCAAGCTAGGATTACAGGTGTGAGCCACCATACCCAGAGCACCTCCTGTAATTGTATAAGTCCAACTCGACTTGAGTAGTAAAATTTAATGCAGTTTTTTGCTTTCTTAGAATGTGTATGCATTTTTTGGCATTTTTGGCACCCTCTATATTTAGAAGTAAGGCTTTTTTTTTTCTTTTTTGAGACAGAGTCTCAAGCTGTAACTCTGGGTAGAGTGCCAGGGCATCACAGCTCACAGCAACCTCTAACTCTTGGTCTCAAGTGATCCTCTTGCCTCAGTTTTTCTATTTTTAGTATAGGCAGGGTCTCGCTTTTTTGCTCAGGCTGGTCTCAAACTCCTGAGCTCAACCAATCTACCCGCTTAGCCTCCCAGAGTGCTAGGATTACAGGCATGAGCCACCGTGCTTGGCGTAGTAGGAAGGCTTTAAAGAAAATTCTGTCCTTCACACAACACTCCAATTCATGTGCCCAACACATGAAATTTTTATCAGAGGTTACTAAAAGAAATATTCTAATTCTCCTAAACAAGGTACATGTTCATTCTCTGACAAAAAGACTAAATTGTTTCCCTGAGTATTAGTATCATTCTCCTAAACCAGCTTATAGCCTCAAAAAAAGAAAAGGGCCTTCTTCTTGCTAGGTGTAATTCCAGAATGCCAGGTTAGAGGTGGTCTTTCGTTCATCTTTCATAATCATCCTTGAACCAGTTAACTGTGACAGAAGTAAGCTTCCTTTTGGACCATATGACCAGAGTTGGGGTAGGGTAAGTTCTCCTAAACATGCAAGTCAGAAGGGAACGGAAAGTAATCTAGACATATTCACTGGAAGAACCACGGGTAGCCAGCTAGCCAAACTAATCAATACCAACTACAATGGGAGGGTAGAAGAGACTTAATGGATAAACTTTGCTTTTGAGAAAGTATATCTTTTTCATTAGAAAATAAATTATCTGTAACTGCACTTACACATCCCTTTATATTGCTGTCTAAAAAGCTTCTTTAAAGGAATAAGATCAGAAGCTATATAACTAGCATGCATAGTAGTTTCTAATTGCAATACTGTTCCTGAGAACAAATATTGCAGAAAACGTGGGGAGCACAAGATTTTAGGGATTTAAAAGCAGACAAATGAAATGGCACCAAAAGTTCGACCACAGACCGGGAAACAGGAAAAGGGAAACCACTTTAGGGTGAATGTTTGAAGGGTTAAATTCAGTTATGTTTAAGAGAAAAGCTCAAAACAACTGTGGCTTACACTAAATAGTAGTTTACTTCTCCCTGATATAAAAATACCTGAAAATAGTCCTGGGCTCCTCTACCCAGGTATTCTTCTATCCCTAGAATATAGACCCTGTTCTCCTGGTCTAAGCTGGGAGTTGAAGAAAAGAATAAAGGGTGCACTTCTCCCTTTATATAGAGTTTCGGGATTTAGTCACAAAGTTATACCTAGCTATAAGAGAACCTCAGAAATTTAGTCTTTCAACTAATTGTACCCACTAGTACCTAGGTTTTGTTAATTTGAGAAAAGCACAGAAAAGATATTTGGGGAAAAAAAGCAATCTCTGCTATATCAGGTCAAAGCCAAAAAAGGCTGATATAGGTAAGAGATATGAATGCCAACGGTCTTTCTCTAATCTCAAGAGAAGAAGGACCTTTAATCTACTTCTTAGACTATTTCTTTGTTTTTGTTTTGTTTTGTTTTTCTTTTGTGACAGAATCTTACTCTAATTGCCTCAGGCTAGCATGCCCCAGTCTTAGACTAGCTCACAGCAACCTCAGAAACCTAGTGTTCAAGCAATCCTCCTAATCAGTTTCTTGAATAGCTGGGACGACAGGCACCCACCACAGCAACCCAGCATACTTTTCCATTTTTAGTAGAGATGGAGTCTCACTGTTGCTCACGCTGGTGTGGAACTCCTGAGTTCAAGCAATGCTCCCAGAGTGTCAGGATTACAGACAAGAGCCACCACGTCAGGCTCTACTTCTTAAGACTATCTCTTAATCTTTCTCTCCATTATCACTATTAAGTCCATACGAAAAAACTATTAATGAAAATAATTTGGCCCAATGTTGTAAAACGTCCTTACTATACAAAAATATGAAATTAACATGTCTGATAAACAGAAAACACCAAGGTAAAAAGAAATAATTTAAAACCAAACAAAGAAACAAAATCACCATCACTATATACACTTTTCTACAATTAAGACTTTTACCTTTGGTAACTTTTTTTTTTTTTTTTTTGACAGAGCCTCAAGCTATGGCCCTGGGTAGAGTGCCATGGCGTTACAGCTCACAGCAACCTCCAACTCCTGGGCTTAAGCAATTCTCTTGCCTCAGCCTCCCAAGTACCTGGGACTACATGCGCCCGCCACAACGTCCGGCTATTTTTTTGTTGCAGTTCAGCAGGGGCTGGGTTTGAACCCGCCACCTCAGTATATGGGGCCAGTGCCCTACCCACTGAGCCACAGGCACCATCTACCTTTAGTAACTTTTAATTACTTCCAGGGTCAGAAACTCAAGCTTAACTCCTCCTCCTTACACCTACTCCATTGCTTGCTAAACCTCCCTCCTGGCACCTATAAAGCATATCCCATCTCCTCAGTTCTCCTTCCTTGCTGTTTCAAGGATTTTACTATAATCACTAAGAGTAACAAGAAACAGAATCATAAAGACATTATAAAGTTTAAAAAAAAATTATAAAATTCCTTGAGACCTCAAATATTCTTACTTTACTAGACAGAACTAATGACGTCAACTAATATAAATTCATATACTCTTTTGTCTCAAGCAAGTAAACTGCATTTCTAAGACCCTAAATATTAGGTGACATATTTCTAAGTCTTCCTTTAACATAGCCATGGTAGAAAAAAACCTTTGGATGCCCCAGTACAGAAAACATAATACCACAGAGATGGCCATGGTCGTAAAAGACCTTTGGAGGCCCCAAGTACAGAAAAAATAATAGTATAACCTTAATACTATGTCCTTATGAAATTCAAAATAAAAATAATAGAAGTTAGTCCAATAAAATTCTTTCCTGATTTCTACTTCAATAATTTTTTAAAAGATTAAATAGTAAGTGCTTTCAATTTTTTTTTTATTTATTTATTTTATTTATTTATTTTTTTTTTTTGAGACAGAGTCTTACTCTGTTGCCCTCAGTAGAGTGCTATAGGGTCACAGCTCACAGCAACCTCCAACTCTTGGGCTTAAGCAATTCTCTAGCCTCAGCCTCCCAAGAAGCTAGGTCTAAAGGTGCCCACCACAATACCCAGCTATTTTTTTGTTGTAGTTGTCACTACTGTTTTAGCTGGCTAGGGCCAGGTTCAAACCTGCCACCCTTGGTATATGGGGCTGGCGCCCTACTCACTGAGCCACAGGCACCGCCCTGTTTTCAAATTCTTTTTCTCTACTTTACTAAAAGAAATCCTAAGCCTTTGGATAATCAGCACTAAGAAATAAGAAACAGAAGTAAAACCAGTTGCAACTAAAAGAGACCTACTCTATCAGATATTTATATGCAATTATTTATAATTCCTATCACATCCCCCCAAAAAGAGAGAGAGATTATCAACCTTGTTTTGCTGACAAAGAACAGACTAAAAAAAGCTAGTTAAGGTGGCCAGGGTCACTCATGCAGCCAACAGCAGAGTTGAGTATCTGAAATAGGCCGTTCAGTCCCCCAAGTCTGATCCATTAGACATACTGCCCATAGGGCAGTGGTTCTCAACCTTCCTAATGTCGCAACCCTTTAATATATTTAATAGTTCCTGCAGGTCGTGACCCACAGGTTGAAAACCACTACTATAGGGCATTTCTTCAAAATCAGCTCATGGGCAAATTCACTTCAAAGAAACAGTGAAAAATGCTTTTTAAATGAATCATTTAATAGTACTCAATTTTCCAAAGAACCTAATCACCAATAATCCCAGATAATGGCTGTAAATGCATAGCCATGACCACTAAATTGTGCAACTCCAGGGAATAATTTTTTAACATGAATGATGCCCCTGGAGTTATGTGATACAGTTGTGTATATAACCCAAATGATGTCAGAGGCCTTGCCAGGACTACTTCCTTTTCTGTTTTGGGAAAAAATTACAATATTTTTTTTAAGGAGATAAAATTTCTCAGAATATTACAGAAAGGTATTTTAGGGTGGTGCCTGTGGCTCAGTGAGCAAGGCGCAGCCCCATATGCCGAGGGTGGCAGGTTCAAACCCACCCCCAGCCAAACTGCAACAAAAAATAGCCAGGCATTGTGGCGGGCGCCTGTAGTCCCAGGTACTTGGGAGGCTGAGGCAAGAGAATCGCGTAAGCCCAAGAGTTAGAGGTTGCTGTGAGCCATGTGACTTCATGGCACTCTACCCGAGGGTGGTACAGTGACACTCTGTCTCTACAAAAAATAAAAATAAAAAAGAAAGGTATTTTAAAGCACATGAAAATACACAAAAATTTATTAGTCATTTGAAAAATTTCAAACTAAATTCGAACTAAATGATATATGAGTATACACGTATTAAAAGCTAAAATTTGGGCGGTGCCTGTAGCTCAGTGGGTAGGGCGCTGGCCCCATATACCAAGGGTGGTGGGTTTGAACCCAGTCCCGGCCAAACTGCAACAACAAAACAATAGCTGGGCATTGTGGTGGGCACCTGTAGTCCCAGCTACTCGGGAGGCTAAGGCAAGAGATGGAGGTTGCTGTGAGCTGTGACACCACTGTACTCTACTGAGGGCGACAAAGTGGGACTCTGTCTCTTAAAAGAAAAAAAAAAAAAAACTAAATTTTTTTTTTAAATGATAATACATACTTTGGAAGTCAGTTTAAAGTTACAAAATTAAACATATGCTTGTCATATGATCTAGCAATCTACTCCTTAACATTTATCTAAGTGAAATGAAAACTTAATCACACAAAAGGCTAGTCATGAATTTCTAGGTTTTTTTCATATTGCCAAAAACTAGAAACAAGCCAAATTTCTTTCAACTGATGAACAAATAAAACAACAGCACACCCACACAATGGATTACTACTTGGCAATGAAAAGGAACAAACTATTGATACATGCAACATGAATCTCAAGTACATTTTCTTTTCTTTTTTTTTTTTTTTTTTTTTTTTTTTAGAAACAAAGTCTCATTTTATCACCCTCCATAGCCTGCTGTGGCTTAACAGCACACAGCAACCTCTAACTCCTGGGCTTAGACAATTCTCTTGACTCAGCCTTTTGGGTAGCTGGGACTACAGGTGCCAGCCACAATGCCTGGCTATTTTTTATTGCAGTCTGGCCAGGGCCATGTTCAAACCCGCCACCCTCAGTATATGGGGCTGGCGCCCTAACCATTGAGCCACAGGTGCTACCCTCAAGTACATTTTCTAAGTGAAAGAGGTTGATCCCAAAAGTCCATATAACTATGATTTCATTCATAATTGGCCCTTTGTATCTATAAATTCTATATCCATAGAGTCCACCAATTGTGGATAAAAAATATTTGGAGAGCTAAGCACTGTGGTTCACACCTATAATCCTACCACTTTGGGAGGTCAAGGCAGGCGGATCAATTCAAAACCAGCCTGGGGCAACACAGTGAGATTCTGTCTCTACAAAAAATTAAAAATAAAAACACAAGGGTACATGCGAAATTTACTAAACCTAGAATATAAATGTCTTAACACAATAACTAAAAAAATGCCATGAAGGCTACGTTAACCAGTTTGATGAAAATATTTCAAATTGTATATAAAACCAGCACATTGTACCCCATGATTGCATTGATGTACACACCTATGATTTAATTTAAAAAAAAAAAAAAAAATTAGGTGTAGTGGTACACACCTATAGTACCAGCTAATCAGGAAGGTGAAGTGGGAAGATCACTTGAGCCCAGGGGTTCATGGCAGCAGTCAGCTATGATCTGGTCACTGCACAGCAGCCAGACAATGGAGCAAAACCCGTCTCTATTTAAAAAAAAAAAAAAAAAAAAAAGTTTACAGCAGCACCTGTGGCTCAGAGGAGGGGGCGCTGGTCCCACATACTGGAAGTAACGGGTTCAAACCCAGCCCCAGCCAAAAACTGCGGAAAAAAAAAGAAAAAAGTTTAGGCTGGGAGCAGTGACTCAGGGACTGGCACAGTGACTCACACCTGTAATCCTAGCACTCTGGGAGACCAAGGCAGGTGGATTGCTTGAGCTCAGGAGTTCAAGACCAACTTGGGCTAGAAGACGACCCTGTCTCCAAAAAATAGCTAGGTGTTATGGCAGGTACCTGTAATCCCAGCTAGCTGGGAGGCTAAGGCAAGAGAACCACTTGAGCCCAAAAATTTGAGGTTGCTGTGAGCTATGATCCCATAGCCTCTACCAAGGGTGACAAAGTGACACTCTGTCTCAAAAAGAAAGAAAAAAAATTGAGGGGGGTGAAAAAAAGTCAATATAAAATCACAATACAAGAATAAAAATAATACAACTTTAAAAACCATAGAACTATGTATCAGAAAGTATGAATTTTATTGTATATAACTTAAAAATGAAAAAAAAAAAATCATGAAAAGGCCCATATCACAAAGTCTCAAAGCTATAGATGCTGGTGTGGATGTGCAGAGAAGGGAACACTTTTACACTGCTGGTCAGACTGCAAACTAATGCAACATTTTTGGAAGGAAGTATGCAACAGCCTCAAAGAACTCAAATTAGACCTCCCTTTGATCCTATAATCCCATTACTAGACATCTACCTAGAAGAAAAAAAATGCTTTTATCATAAGGATATCTGCACTAGACTGTTTATCGCAGTTCAACTTACAATCACCAAAATGTAGAAATGACCTAAATGCCCCCAACCCAGGAATGGATTAACAAGCTGTGGAATATGGATACCATGGAATACTATTCAGCCATTCAAAAGGACGGAGAGTTTACATCTTTTGTATTAACATGGAGGGAAGGGGAACACATTCTTCTTAGTAAAGCATCAGAATACAATGTACTCAATTCTAATATGAAGGCAGTAGATGAGCTAATACAAGGGGTGGGGTAGGGAAAGGAGGGAGGGGGAGAAGGGAGGGGAAAGAGGGGTCATGGTGTATAGCACACCTCTTGGGGGAGGGAAACTATTACAACAGGGACTTTAACAAATGCAATCAGTATAACCTAATTCTTTGTACCCTCAATGAATCCCAAATAATAAATAAATAAATAGCATGAAAAAATATGCAAAATTGGAGGAAAAGGGAAAGAAAAATGTTTTCACTACTAGATATCAAAATGGTTATCCTCTGGAAATAATATAGCTGCTTTCATTGAGGTATAGAGATAAAATGTAAAATGCTCAACACAAGGCTTATCATAAAGTAAATTCTTAACTGACACAACAGTAGTTACCTTCCCTTCTCCTGCTTCTCAGTATAGCCTAGGCATTTGTCTTTCACTGTGCCTACTACTTTTTTCCTTTTCTTTTTTCTGCCACTGTAATGGCTTTAGATTGTTTTTCCTACTTCACATTCCTTGCCCATATTTCTCTGGTTAATAGTAGCTCCATCTTTTGGGGAACTGACCCTCCCCCATTTATGTGGCTCTGATGGTAGTGCCAATAACTATGATAACTTCTCAGAGTAATTAGCCCAGGAACTACGTTCTCAGCTATTCAAAGCCACATATCCTGGCTCAGCACCTGTAGCTCAGCAGCTAGGGCACCAGCCCCATACACCAGAGCTGGAAAGTTCGAATCCAGCTCTGGTCTGACAAACAATGACAACTACAACCAAAAAATAGCCAGGCATTGTGGCAGGAGCCTGTAGTCCCAGCTACTTGGGAGGCTAAGGTAAGAGAATCGCTTAAGCCCAAGAGTTTAAGGATGCTGTGAGCTGTGACGCCACGGCACTCTACCCAGGGCAACAGCTTGAGACTCTGTCTCAAAAAATAAGAAGCCACATATCCTCAGGAGGCTGAGGCGAGAGCATCACTTGAGTCCAAGAGTTTGAGGCTGCTGTGAGCAATAACACTATGGCACTCAACCCCCAGGCAACTGAAAGAGACCCTGTCTAAAAAAAAAAAAAAGAAAGAAAGAAAGAAACCATGTATCTTTGTCATGAAAGCAGCTTTTAAACATAAGCAGAAAATGAGACCAAATTACAGACAGAAATGAACCTAGGATATAGAGTATCCTGGCTCGGCACCTGTAGCTCAGTGGTTAGGGTGCTGGCCACATACATGGGGGCTGGTGGGCTCGAACCTGGCCTGGGCCTACTAAACAACAATGACAACTACAACAAAAAAATAGCCAGGCATTGTGATGGGCGCCTGTAGTCCCAGCTACTTGGGAGGTTGAGGCAAGAGAATCGCTTAAACCCAAGAGTTTGAGATTGCTATGAGCTGTGATATTACAGCACTCTACCAAGGGCAACATAGTAAGACTCTGTCTTAAAAAAAAAAAAAAAGAAAAGAAAAGAAAAGAAGTAAGTATCCTGAAGATATCATCTAAGTTCCTGGATCTGGCTGTTCCTGCACTACTCCACCTCTTTTCTTCCTACTTATGTGGCCAATAAATCACCTTTTTTTTTTTTTGAGACAGAGCCTCAAGCTGGGTAGAGTACCGTAGCATCACAGCTCACAGCAACCTCCAACTCCTGGGCTCAAGCAATTCTCCTGCCTCCGCCTCCCAAGTAGCTGGGACTACAGGTGCCTGCCATAACACGCGGCTATTTTTTGGTTGCAGCCGTCATTGTTGTTTCGCAGACCCAGGCTGGATTCGAACTTGCCAGCTCAGGCGTATGTAGCGGGCACCTTAACCGCTTGAGCCACAGGCGCTGGTCCAAATCACCTTTTTATTTAAGCCATTTTATAATAAAATTGATGTTTAATACTTCCCACTTTAAAGGTACAAATATTTAGTTTCATTAAGGAAGTAAATATAAATATCCATTTACTTGCATGGTCTTCAGTTATTTTCAGTATTAGCAGCTGTTAATGTGTTATCCAACCCCACTGCAGGGCAATCACACGTGTGTGAAAAGAAGCAGAAATTAAAAATAAAAGAAAATAATTACAATACAATAGACTGAAAACAGCTGCTCATTAAAGATTTATATTCCAAGTCACAGGAACCTTCAAGACAGGTTTGTTTTAGTAAGCATTATTTATTATGATAATTTTTTTATTAAGTCTTTTGTACTACTGTGAAACCTATTTATAATCACTCACACTTGCATATGAAAAAATCAAGACAGTTTTTAATATAAATTTTAGTTGGGTCTTCAATGAAGGTAGTGCTCATTTTTCACTTTACCTTTTACCTTTCTGCCTACTCACAGGTAATAAAGACATATGTTATTTGACATCAGTCTGCCTTTGCATGTTCCTTCACCGATTTTATTTTATTATTATTATTATTTTATTGTTTTTGGAGACAGTCTCACTCACAGGTTGAGTGCCATGGTGTCATAGCTCACAGCAAACTCAAACTTTTGGGCTCAAGTGATTCTCTTGCCTCAGCCTCCAAGTAGCTGGGACTACAGGCGCCAGCCACAACACCCAGCAATTTTTTTAGAGATGGATCTCGCTCTTACTCAGGCTGATCTCAAACTCCGAATTCAAGTAATCCACCCGTATTTACGGATTGTAATCAATATGTGAAGGCAATCACCAATGCAAAAAGTACCCCCACACATAACTACATAAGAATTTTAAGGAAAATTTTCCTGAATTGACAAAAATAATACACTTCTAATAAGTCTTTCTTCAGTTTGTCTGCCTTGAATGCCCCTACTTAGTCTTTGATGCTAAGCTTAAACATCATCTCCTTTCACTACAACTAACCCCAGTTCCTAGCAGAACTGCCTCCGCCGCATCTCTGTCTGTCATAGCAATTATCAAATTACATTTATTTATATGTTAGTGGTAATGAGAACCTGAACTTTTATAATGAAAAATGAAATAGAAAAAAGTAGATGAAGTAGAGAGACACTGCAATAATAGAATTCACAGTCTGGTAACTGAACAAATCTGATAGGGAACTGAAAGATGACTCAGAATTCAAGTTTGGGCAATGAGAGAGATAAGGCAATAATTAAGAAACAAAATTTAGAAGAACGTATACATTTTAGGGAAAAGAAAATTCAAATTTGGGCATGTTGAGCATGACTGCATGAAAATAAGGTGCTGATCTCTAGCTGAAAACTAAATTTCAGACACTTACAGTATAGGAGTTATCTTAAAGAACTTCTACTTAAAGCCAAAAGAATAGGTAACAACATTCCAGGAAAATAATCTAGAAAAAAGAATATGTATATGGCAAATATCTAAGAAACAAATTGACCCTGTGAATGAAAATAGTAGAACCCAGACTCTGTAGTAGAGCCAGAAAGACTACAAAGTAGTAAGGAAAAGGGAGGAGGAAAAGGTTAAGGAAAAATGAGTTCACAGGGCCAAATCTCAAGGATAAAAGGAGGCTGTCTGGTTCTAAAATGGTAGCACAGAAGCTGGCTCACTTTGCCCCCTTCCCCACAGAAACAAAAAACAAATATACAGCACCAAGATAATCACCAGAAGTATTCCAGAACTCAAATATGAAGATGACACAGTTCCTGGTCCCACAAAGAAGTGAAAAAATTCTGAGCAGACATTAAGGGTATCAAACTTCCATATCCACAATGCTCTTCCATCCATTCTGCCTGCCACCAAACATGCAAAAAAAATTCCCCCTTCACTGTTTCTCACCTAAAAAAAGATTAAAGTGGACAACCAGCTTCCCCATCATTCCTTGCCAAGAAAGCTGATCCCACCTTTACCCAAAAGAAATATCACTAGTTCATAAAGAGAGAAAATATCCATGAGGACAGACACAGACAAATCAGAGGAGGTAAGACTACACCATCTCCAGTCCTGGAAATGCTGCTCTATAACTTGGCCAAAGGAGATGCCAAATCATAGCAGTCATTCAGCAGCACCACGCTGCAGAAGGTTTATCCCCTGAGCACATTTTAGAGATGTCACCTTTGGACTCCCCCATTTGTGAAGGGCAGCACTCTTTCTTGATTATTAACTAGAGCAAGGAGCCACCTAGTGCCAAAAAGAAGCCAGTGACCTAACAGTAAATAACCGGTAAGAAAATATCTCTAATAAACACCAAAAAAAGCAGGCAGAGAGGACTAAAATAAATAAGTAATCCTTCAACACAAAGTCATAGGCATACATCCACAGCAAACAGAGAACCATGATCTCTCCCAAAGAACAAAAGCAAGGAAACCATAATAGACCCTAATGAGTCAGCAATATGTGAGGTCTCTGACCAAGAATAAAAATAATAGTTTTAAAGAAAGTCAGGGTCTCCAAGACAACACAGAAAAAAAATTGGTAATTTATCAAAGAAAACTCAACAGAGTGAAATAATTTTTTAAAAAATCAAGGAGAAAGCTTATAACTGAGAAATGTATTTGCTGAACTGAAAAATTCATTAGAGGCTCTCAATAGTATAAGATCAAGCAGAGGACCAGCTATTTGGTAGAGCCCATGGCTCAGTGGGTAGGGTACCAGGCACATACACCAAGCCTGGGCTTGCTAAACAACAATGACAACTGCAACCAAAACATAGCTGGGCGGTGTGGCAGGCGCCTGTAGTCCCAGCTACTTGGGAGGCTGAGACAAGAGAATCACTTAAGCCCAAGAGTTTGAGGATGCTGTGAGCTGTGACGCCACAGCCCTCTACCGAGGGCAACACAGTTAACACTCTGTCCCCAAAAAAACAGACCAACTATTTGAAAATATAAGCCAGGCACAGTGATTTATACCTATAATCCCAGCACTTCAGGAAGCCAATGAAAGAACACTTGAGGCAAGAAGTTCCAAACTAGCCAGAGCAAGAGGAAGACCCTGTCTACACACACACACAAAAAAAAAAAAAAAAAAAAAAAAAAACAAAAGCAAAGGATCTAAAGGGGGGCAAAAAGGGGGCATGGGAGATGGGCATGTGCTAGGTAGAGTGAGACAATGGAACTGTG
>CAUYPK010082943.1:0-16235 GCA_963574355.1 Loris lydekkerianus
TTTAACCTACTGATTCCTCAATTATTGTAATTGTTTTGGGTATATATTTTTATTTTTGAAATTTACCAGTGGCTGCTGCATTTTCCACCTCGGCTTATACTCGAGTCACTAAGTTTTCCCAGTTTTTAGAGTAAAATTAAGGGGGTTGGCTTATACTCGGGCGGGCTTATACTCGAGTATGTACGGTACTTACCCCTTCCCTGCCATTAATGAGTAGGCTTTAACAGAGACAGAGTGACCCATTTCCAAGGCACATGGGGAGTGAAGGGGGGCAAGAGTTCATTTTTAGACATACTAAATTTGAGATGCCTGTTAAATACCTAAGTGGACCTATCTAGAAAGAGTTGCTTTTGGGGAAAGATTTAGGTTAGAGACACAAGTTTTTGAGCCATGAGGATATGATGGTATTTAAAGCCCCAACCCTGGGCCGTACCTGTGGCTCAGTAAATAGGGTGCCGGCCCCATATACTGAGAGTGGTGGGTTCAAACCTGGCCCCGGCCAAACTGCAATAAAAAAAAAATAGCTGGGCATTGTGGTGGGTGCCTGTAATCCCAGCTACTTAGGAGGCTGAGGCAAGAGAATCAGCTAAGCCCAAGAGCTAGAGGTTGCTGTGAGCTGTGAGCCACGGCACTCTACCGAGGGTGACAAAATAAGACTCTGTCTTTACAAAAAAAAAAATAAAAAAAATAAAGCCCCAACCCTGGAGGAGGCTACCTAGGAATGGGTATGAACAGAAGTGAGGAGCGGTCTCAGGACTTAGTTTGGAACTCACTAAGTTTTAGGAGCAAGGAAGAGGAGGTTCCAGCAAATACAGAGAAAGAGCAGTCTCAGAGGTGAGGAGAGATTGAACAGAGAATGGATTTTGAGGGTCAGGTGAAGGCCTGATTGCCACCCGTGGCGTGGGGCAGGCTCTGTGTTCCACCAGGAAGACCCATCTCCTTATGTGCTATGTCCAAAGCCAAATGTGTAAATAGTGACAGAGTTTGGATGAAGAACATATTCTTCCGACTCCTGATGCAGAGTTACTGCCAACCTGCCACACTGCTTCCCCAGGAATGGATTTTTTTTTTTTTGCAGTTTTTGGCCGGGACTGGGTTTGAACTCTCCACCTCCGGCATATGGGGCCGGCGCCCTACCCCTTTGAGCCACAGGTGCCCCTCCCCCCCAGGAATGCATTTTATACTCTGAATCCATTTTTCCCCTGGCAACAGAATATATTCTAAGTTTTCCATATAGCAAGCTATATTTCATACCTTTTAATGAGCTGTTCCTTTTTGGTAGCCTCAGCCATCAATTTTTGGGAAGGAGGTATCTTACAGAGTCCTATGAGAAAAATCAGAAACAATACTAAAGTCACACGTGGCTTTTCTGTTAAGTTCTTTTCCCTCTGATTTCTAGCCTCCCTTCATAGCATATGAGAGTCAAAAGCTCATAATGGAATTGAAGGCCACAGAATAATTTTCTGGAATTCAAATCCCCCTCCCAACTCACTCAACTAGGGTACTCTACTACCAGAGTTGCACCTGTGTCAGCTCTGTGCTCACCAGGCCCCTGCACCTGTGTCAGCTCTGTGCTCACCAGGCACCTGCACCTGTGTCAGCTCTCTGCCCCATCCTTCCTCGTCCACGTGCACTCTCTCTCTCTATCCAACCAATGTAACTAATATTGTATAAATATCCCCATATTATACTTTTGTGCATGTGTGTGTGAGAAGATTATTAGTTGGTTAAATGTAAACACACGAAGGACCCCATTTATAACCCTGCTTTGGTACATCTTCATTTTTTTTTTTCGATAGTCTTAAGCTATTGCCCTGGGTAGAGTGCCATGGTGTCACGGTTCACAGCAACCTCCAACTTTTGGGCTTAAGCAATTCTCTTGCCTTAGCCTCCCAAAAGCTGGGACTCCAGGTGCCTGCCACAATGCCGGCTATTTTTTTTGTTGTTGTTGTAGTTGTCATTGTTGTTTAGCAGGCCTGGGCCAGGTTTGAACCTGCCAGCCTAGGTATTTGTGGCCAGCGCCCTACCCACTGAGAATGGGCACCACCAACATATTCATTTTTGTAATAAGAGGAGCCTGGAGTGTGGAAGGCACCTGGCGGTGTCTCAGTCTCACAGAGGCTGTGTCTGTTGGAATTGCTGTGAGGACCCACTCATTCCCCATCTCCCTTCTAGGCAGTCTCAGCACTTGGATTCTCGCTCTTCTGAATTCTAAACTGTATTCTTGCCTTACAGCTTGGATCCTGGTCATTCTCCATAGTTGCCACCCCTGCCTCAGAATCTAACATCCCATTCTCTCTTGTGGGTTCCTGGAAGCTCCATCCCCTCTCTTACACTGTGAACCCTGTTCCTCTCTCCTCTCCTTCCTGCCCCATACCCTCAGGGTCCTGTGACCTTGCTAGTCCACTGTTACTATCTCATTCTAGCCAGCCCTGGCATTTTCGGGTACCAAGCGCTGATCCCAGAGCGTGATTTTACCCCTCACCCAAGATAGGAATGACTTAGCTCTGTAGTGTACTTTCCACTAGTATCACCTAATCTTATCAAAAATTAGCAAGAATTAATTAATTGGCTCAGCACCTGTAGCTGCAGCAGGTAGGATGCCAGCCACATACACTGGAGCTGGCAGGGTGTATGTGGCTGAACCAGCCTGGGCCTACCAAACAACAATGACAACTAGAACCAAAAAATAGCCAGGTGTTGTGTTGGGCGTCTGTAGTCCCAGCGAGTTGGGAGGCTGAGGCAAGAGAATCACTTAAGCCCAAGAGTTTGAGGTTGCTGTGAGCTGTGAAGCCACAACACTCTACTAGAGGGCAACATAATGAGGCTTTGTCTCAAAAAAAAAAAAAAAATTAATTAATTTATGTTTTTAGAGACAGGGTATCCCTCTGTTACCTAGGCATAATCATGGCTCACGGTAACCGCAAACTCCTAAGCTAAAGTGATCCTCCTACCTCAGCCTCCCCCTGAGTAGCGGGGATTACAGATACACACCACCACACCTGGCTAACTTTAACATTTTTTTTTGTAAAGATGATGTCTCGTTATAGAGATGAGGTCTTGCAACTCAGGCTATTGTTTTTTTTTTTTTTTTTTTTAAGAGACAGAGTCACACTTTTTGTCACCCTCGGTAGAGTGCGATGGTGTCACAGCTCATAGCAACCTCCAGCTCTTGGGCTTAGGCGATTCTCTTGCCTCAGCTTTCTGAGTAGCTGGGACTACAGGTGCCTGCCACAACACCCAGCTATTTTTTTGTTGCAGTTTGCCTGGGGCTGGTTTGAACCGGCCACCCTCAGTATATGGGGCCAATGCCCTACTCACTGAGCCACAGGCGCCACCCTCAGGCTATTGTATTGACTTTAATTGGTGATTTCTGGATTGCCACTTGCAAACTCTCTGGAGAAGGATGCAATTCCTCCTATAGGGTGATCTAAAGGAGTTTTGATGGCCTGGCATGGTGGTATGTGCCTGGAGTCTCAGCTGCTCAGGAGGTTGAGCAAGAAGATAATGTAAGCCCCAGAGTTCAAGGCTGCAGTGAGCTTTACGACTGTGCCACAGTGTACTCTAGCCTGGGCAACAGAGTGAGACCCTGTCTCAAAACAACAAACACACAAATAGATACATGTACACACATACATGTAAAATAAGTTTTTGTTTGTCAGCTTTCTCTAATAAGTATTTTGGAGCTCACCATGAAATAGTTTAAACAACTAGGTTCTTACGAGTCTTTTGTGGTTTTAATGTAATTGGAGAATGCTGTGGAAGCACATCAATCAGCCTTAAAGAGATAAAAATCTGTGGTATGTTAATAGAGAGTTGTGGAATTTTTTCTACAGAAATACAATGAGATTTCCCGATGACCTCATTCCCTCTCCTCCATTCGAATAACATTTGTGCCAGTTTAGGAGAACATAAGTTCTTTCAAGTATGATTGATATCATTACATTTATAAAGTGGTAGAAGTCCATACTACTTAGTACTGTATTGTATGCTATTTATAAATTATTGGTGACTGGCCAGGTGCTGTGGTTCATGCCTGTAACCCTAGCACTCTGGGAGGCCAAGGTGGGCAGATTGCTTATGCTTATGAGTTCGAGACCAGCCTGAGCAAGAGGCTCCCATCTTTACTAAAAATGAGGCAAGAAAGAGCCCAAGAGAGTTCGAGGTTGTAACAGCACTCTACCCAAGGCAAGAGTGAAACTCTGTCATAAAATTAAAAAAAAAAAAAAGAATTACTGGTGATGGTTTTTATTTATTAAGAACAGAATTCTGTTACAAGCCAGATGGTTGGCCCTATTGTGATTACTGTTCATATTTAAAATAATACAATTACAAGTTTTTAAAATGCTTACAGATACAAACCTTGTCCTACTTTCCAGAGTATGGTAGCAATAAGAATATTAAGAGCAACAGCCATCACTTAATGTACATTTACTGTGTGTCCAGTACCAGGCTGCTTGATTTGCGGACATTATACATTTTACAAAGTTCCTCAGAAAGGGTTTATTATCCCCAGTTTACAGATGAAGGGGTTGAGATGTAGACAGGTTCTTGCAAAGGAGTCTGGCAACTCTGACTGCAGCATCTATGCTCTTACCACATAATTGACAACAAGTAGTTTCCAGTGTCTAAAATATCGTTTGTGGGTGTTTCTTAAAGGTTACTATTACCTTTAAGTCAGATGTCAATTTTATTCACATTGTGCATTATTCCAACATTTTTCTTTGGAAACAATATGAAGTTACATTTCTAGTAAAAGTAAACCAAAAAGACTTAGTAATAAACAGACAAGATTGAAATAGACTAGAACAGACTAGGATCCTGATGTTTGCAATGATTTCAGCTAATCTGAGAAATTTGATTACATTCTTTTTGTTTGTTTGTTTGTTTGAGACAGAGCCTCAAGCTATTGCCCTGGGTAGAGTGCCATAGCATCACAGCTCATAGCAACCTCCAACTCCTTAAGCGATTCTCTTGCCTCAGCCTCCCAAGCAGCTGGGACTACAGGTGCCTACCATAACACCCGGCTATTTTTTAGTTGTAGTTGTTGTTGTTTGGCGGGCCCAGGCTGGATTTGAACCCGCCAGCTCTGGTGTATGTTGAACCCACCAGCTCTGGTATATGTGGCTAGCGCCTTACCCACTTGAGTTACAGGTGCCACCTAATTATATTTTTTGTTCAAATTCATTTCATCCAGAGTCTAAACCTCTTTCTCTACTCAGTCACATTAAGTGACATAGCACACAAATACACACAACTAATTGTTCATTACTTAAAAAAAAAAAATTTGTTACTTTAGCTCACAACTGTTTGATTTTAGCTAAATGGCTGGGCACTAATTTTAATAGTCAAAGAGAGGGCTTGAAATAGAGTCAAGGTACCTTTGAATACTCTTGTGACCCATCGTGCCTGGAGCTCCGTGGCTGCTAAGATGGACCCTTTAAGGCTGATCAGGCCAATGATGGCGAATGTTGCTCTTTCCAGACTCGAGGGAAAGACCCGCTTGTATAGGAATATCTTATTCATACAGAGGCTTCTGAGAGGTTCTTCAAGAAAAGGAAAAGAAAAGGTATATCCTGTAGTGAAGATCACACTGTCAATGTTTTCTTCCACCGTCCCATCTTCAAAGATGGCAGAGGTTTCTGTAAACTCCAGCACGCTGGATTTCATGGTGACTGTCCCACAGAGGATACAGGTTGGCAGCTCATCGTTCACAATCAATTTTGGTTTTTTCCTTTGATACAGAGGAGAAAATCATTCACTGTCATGATATCTGTGAGAAACTTCAGCATTTAGTCAATTTGGGGCAATCCCCAGCCTTGGAAGTAAATTTGCCAGTGTCTAATTCAAAGTCATTTACCTGACTTACTACATTGATAACATGTTTTGTTTTTATATTCCCAGTAAAAGGCATGTGGAAAATGACCAAACCTACTCTTTCCTACCCGGGGTTTAAGATTCTCTATTTCTTGGAACTAATTTCTGGAGCAATGCTTTTCTCAGAACATCAGGATGGAGGACACAACAATCCACTTGATGATTAGTTTTGGGTCTCACATCACCTAGGTTTCCATGGAATGATGTTAGGGAAAGAGGAAATCAAGAAATTCCTTTTTTTAAAGACAGAATCTCACTTTGTTGTCCTGCATAGAGTGCCGAGGCATCATCATTCACAGCAAACTCAAAATGTGGGGTACAAGGGATCCTCTTGCCTCAGCTTCTCTAGTAGCTGGGACTATCGGCATTTGCCACAATGCTGGGCCATTTTTTTAGAGATGTGGTCTTGCTCTTGTTCAGGCTGGTCTCAAACTCCTGAGCTCAGGCAATCCAACCTCCTTGGCCTCCCAGAGTGCTAGGATTACAGGTGTGAGCCACAGTGCCCAGCTCAAGAAACTCCTTAAATCCCTCAATGAATCTCCAATAATTAAAAAAAAAAAAAGAAAAGAAAATCCTTAAATAAAAAAATACATATCTTTATAAAACTTACATATCAAATCATCCTTTGCCATTAGTTTTCTTTTTAAGTTGAAAGATATCTCAGGGAAAGGAATGAAATATGGGGGGGGGGGGAGGGAAAAACATAGGCAAAAAAAGAAACAAAAATCTTACCAAAGAAAAATAAATATTTGGGTCAAGAATAATACATTCACATGTAATGACCTTACATGCATTTCAAAGGCTTTATTTTCCTTGCAATATGCAACTCAGTACAGATATATATTAAAATATATAATTTTGGAGGTGCCTGTAGCTCCGTGGGTAGGGCACCGGCCACATACACCCCGGCTGGAAGGTTTGAACCCAGCCTGGGCCTGCTAAAACATATAATTTCAGGAATTCCTATTAGAATTCATGACCCAGGTAGTACCTGTGGCACAGTGGGTAGGGTCCTGGTCCCATATACTGTGGGTGGCGGGTTCGAACCTGGCCCTGGCCAAACTGCAACAAAAAGTAGCTGGGTGTTGTGGTGGGCGCCTGTAGTTCTAGCTACTCGGGAGGCTGAGGCAAGAGAATTGCTTAAGCCCAAGAGCTGGAGGTTGCTGTGAGCTGTGATGCCTCAGCACTCTACCTAGGATGACAAAGTGAGACTCTATCTCATAAAAAAAAAAAAAAAAAGAAAGAAATTCATACCTCAAATTACTCAGCTAGGATAGATGTTCATTATAGGTTAGCTAGAGATAGATGCCCACTTGCATTCACTGGTGCTGCATGGCCTCACTGGTATACAGTAACCATTTCAAGATTCCCCAAAGCCCACTTAAGTTTTCTGATTTTTCAAGGATCATTTCTAGTTTCATGAATTACTGTTTTTGTTACCAGATAGAGAACATTCCTGTTTCAAGAACTGCTATGGGACTTGATGAACATTGCCTTAGGGAAATAATTTTAGAACAGAATAAACAAAGGCATCATCATAATTATTGAACATTTTAAGTTCTCAATAAAATAGAATGAGAAATATTGATTTAGTAATTTTTTTTTTTTTTGAGACAGAGTCTCATTATGTCACCTTTAGTAGAGTGCAGTGGTATCACAGCTCACAGCAACCTCAAACTCTTGGGCTTAAGAGATTCTCTTGCCTCAGCCTCCCAAGTAGCTGGGACCACAGGTGCCCACCATAACACCTGGCTACTTTTTGTTGTTGTTGTTGCAGTTGTCATTGTTGTTTGGCAGGCCCGGGCTGGGTTCAAACCCACCACCTTTGGTGCATGTGGCCAGCACCGCCCGTGATACAGTAATTTTTATATTAAATAAAAAGGTTTAAGTACCCCTTTACAATACTTAATCCATAATTCTCATGATTAAATCGCTTATTCATCTGCCTCTCTTCAATCCAGTTGAGGACACATGAAGGCAGAACTTGTCTAAAAAAATTATAGTATCTTCTTGTAATCATCATGTTGATAGGGTAGCCCCCATTTGAAGAGCGGCTGTACACCCAGGTACCAGTTCTAGTACTGAGAAGTACCTAAAAAAGTAAAGTAAGAAGGATAAATACATGTCCATCACTTTGTGGTATTTTTCTTCAATGTATTTCAAATGGGCTTATGAATTCTGGCCTTATAACACAGAGGATTGAATCAGGCACAGTGGCTCACACCTGTAATCCTAGCAGTCTGGGAGGCCAAGGCAAGTGGATTATCTGACCGCAGGAGTTCAAGACCCAGCCTGAGCAAGAGTGAGAGCCCATCTCTAAAAATAGCCAGGCATTGTGGAGGATGCCCGTAGGCACAGCTACTCAGGAGGCTGAGGCAGGAGGCTCTCTTGAGCCCAAGAGGTTGAGGTTGCTGTGAAGTATGATGCTACAGTGCTCAATCCAGAATGACAAAGTTAGACTCTATCTCAAAAACAAGCAGAAAAAACAAAACAAAGGATTGGTGAATTTGGCCACAAATCTATATATATGACTGTCTGTTCATATGCCATTTTTCTTGAAACTCATTTTACCTGATCTTTATATCTGTTAAGTATTTTTATTATGTTCCTAGAATTAAAAACATAGAATTCTAATATTTGTAGATATATGGTATTTATCAGGAATATTTTTACATGTAAATAATGTCAAATTAATTAGTTAATTTATTGAGGCATAGTCTCACTCTGTTGCCCTGGGAATGCTATGGCATTGCAGCTCACAGAAACCTCAAATTCTCGGGCTGAAGTGATCCTCCTGTCTCAGACGCCCCAGTAGCTAGAACTACAGGCACCCACCACAATGCTTGGCTAGTTTTTCTTTTTTTTTTCTTTTTAGAGACGGGGTCTTGCTCTTGCTCAGGCTAGTCTCGAACTCTTGAACTCGAACAATCCACCAGCCTCACCCTCCCAGGGTGCCAGGATTATTGGCATGAACTCATTATGCTCCACCCAATAATGCAGAATTTATTGTTTTGTTTTGTTTTTTTGTAGAGACAGAGTCTCACTTTATCACCCTTGGTAGAGTGCCATGGCATCACACAGCTCACAGCAATCTCCAGTTCCTGGGCTTAGGTGATTCTCTTGCCTCAGCCTCCCGAGTAGCTGGGACTACAGGCACCCGCCACAATGCCTGGCTATTTTTTGTTGCTGTTGCAATTTGGCCAGGGCTGGGTTTGAACCCGCCACCCTTGGTATATGGGGCTGGCGCCCTACCCACTGGCCATAGGTGCTGCCCTAATAATGCAGAATTTAAAGTGAAGTTTAGGAAAACAGTTTTAACTGAATTAAATAAAAATCTAGTCTTACCAGCTCTAAGCATTGTCTTATTTTATTTTATTTTACTTTGCAGTTTTTGGCCAGGGCTGGGTTTGAACCTGCTACATCTGGCATATGGGGCTGGCGCCCTACTCCTTTGAGCCACAGGTGCTGCCCAGCATTGTCTTATCTTTTTAAACTTCAGATTAATATGAGGGTACTAACCACTGTCTTATAATTTATGCTAAAGTAGAATAGACTTTTAATTTGTGAATCTCAGATTGGAAATTCTAAAGTTATTATGTATACTTCTTGAGCAAGGTGAAAGTTGCTTTTATCTTAAAATGAGGTACAAATCTGACTACTAATAGAAAATTTGGAGACATTCAGAGAAACAGCCTCCTCTTTCTATTCGTACACAGGGGTTTTGCCAAAATGACAGAGAGTCATTCAAGAAAAGACAATTGATTTGGACTGAGCCATTTGCCCATTTAGTCTTGTTCCTTAAGGAGCACTTCTGAAAAATGCCTAGTGGTCTGGCATCCACACATTTTCTTAGGTCCTTCCTAGAAATGGTTCAAGTATATAAAACATGGCTTTTTAACTAGTTCAGGGAAGTCCACGGGTGGCCTTAAGGATTTTCACGGATTTTTTTTTTCCCTTACACTTTGCAAAATTTAGCAATTGGCCAGTGTATTCTATAGTTTTGAACACCTCTCCCCAGCCACCATGAACGATGATAGGAGTGGGGCACCAGCGCAGAGTGGGGTACCTTAGCTGCTGTTCGGCTGAGCTCCACGGCAATGTCTCCTCCCGTGTTCCCAAGACCGATCACCAAGACGCGTTTGCCTTGAAAGCCTTCTGGGATCTTGTACTCTTGACTGTGCAGAATCTGGCCTTTGAACTTATGGATTCCTGAGGGGAGGGAAGGATCAGAAAATCCAAAATATCTAAAGCCGTAATTTCCCAGTATGCAGGGATAGGGCCCGTGGGAAAGGGGAAGTCCCAGAAATATGGCAGCCCTTTCCTCCCTCCTACCAGGACTTCCAGGAGGCAGAACAACAAGCATATAATGTCCTTCTCCTCCAGGATGTTGTCAGGCCGGATGCAGATTTATATAACTCATTTATATAAGCGATCTTCTATTCCACATGAGTGTTCCCTTTGAAAGCAATTACTTGGGAAATCAAACTCACTGAAGACAAGTAATAAGAAAGATCTTATGTATTAACCTGAACATCCTGGGGAAGAGGTGGATTGTTTCTAGTTCCGTGTCACTGTGGCCACTCCCATTAAGCATTATCCCATTAATCCAATTAATGGGATTAACTCCCATTAATCCAATTGTGATTTCTCCCAGACCACTATGGTCATATCTAAATACTTACATGACATCTTGCTTTGGATACTGAATAAGCATTTCAAAACAAAACAAAACAAAAGGTAAGTTGCAGACACATCTTATTTTACCCAATAGATACCTTCTATTAGAATGTGATTTGTGTATATGTAGTATGTTTACAAATTGAATCTTAATTCAGTTAATAGTTTTCATAGAAGAAATTCCTTGGCAAATACTATTGTAAGAAATCACAACTGTTTGATTTTAGCTGATGTTATGCTGTACTATATGTTTAATGCTTTGTTACGATATATGCTTATTTGTACTTTATTCTTATGTTACGCTTGTTTCTGACTAAACTTTCATGAAGCCCCTAGCACTCTTTCAATAGAAATGTAGCTATTACCCTATTTATATACACATATGTGTGAAAGACTACCAAATATTTCTCCTTTTTAAAAATTATTTATTTATTTATTTATTTATTTATTTTGTAGAGACAGAGTCTCACTTTACCGCTCTCGGTAGAGTGCCATGATGTCACGGGACTCACAGCAACCTCTAGCTCTTGTGTTTCCGTGATTCTCCTGCCTCAGCCTCCTGAGCAGCTGGGACAACAGGCGCCTGCCACAACGCCCAACTGTTTTTTGGTTGCAGTTCGGCCGGGGCTGGGTTTGAACCTGCCACCCTCGATATATAGGGCCGGTGCCCTACTCACTGAGCCACAGGTGCCACCCTATTTATTTATTTATTTATTTATTGAAACAGAGCCTCAAGCTGTCACCCTGGGTAGAGTGCCATGGTATCACAGCTCATAGCAACCTCCAACCCCTGGGCTCAAGTGCTTCTTCTGCCTCCGCCTACCAAATAGCTGGGATTATAGGCGCCTGCCACAACACCCAGCTATTTTTTTGGTTGCAGCTGTCATTGTTGTTTGGTGGGCTCGGGCTGGATTCAAACCCACCAGCTCAGGTGTATGTGGCTGGTGCCTTAGCTGCTTGAGCCACAGGCGTGGAGCCACCTTTTTTTTTTATTTTTGGTAATTATTTCCTTGGTCAATGTCAGTCATGGATTCACATACACTAAGAATAGTAGCAGCAGTGTAAGTAGGGATGTTCACAGTGGAGGCAGCAGCAAGGGAAATTATGAGAGGTGACAGAACACAGTGGTGATGAGGCCAGTGACAGGTGAGATGAAACATTGTCAAAGAATCAGAAAGATGTTTTTATATATATATATATATATATATATATATATATATATATAAAATGATTATTATTATTTTTATTTTTTGGGAGGCAGAGTCTCACTACACTGCCCTTGGTAGAATGCATAATGTCACAGCTCACAGCAACCTCAAACTCTTGGGCTTAAGTGATTCTCTTGCCTCAGTCTCCCAAGTAGCTGGGACTACAGGTGCCCACCACAATGCCTGGCTATTTTTTTGGTTGTAGTTGTCATTGTTGTTTGGCAGGCCTGGGCCAGGTTCGAACCTGCCAGCCTGGGTGTATGTGGCTGGCGCCATAACCACTGCTGTAGGTGCGGAGCCAGAACCAGAAAGATGAAGTTTAGCAGATTAGAGGACTAGACAAACTCCTACCCCAATGCTTCAAGTGCTTTTGAAGCTTTAATGTATAAAGATTAAACTGTCTTCTAGAGTATATCACTGTCCTACCATTCAGTCATTGATTTATTCATCTACTCTGTAACATTTATTCAGATAGCTACAATATATAACAAAATGTTTTAATAAGATTCTCTGTCTATAGTTATTGCATTTCAAGTCAGGCCTTAAACAGTTGCATACCAATAGGGGAAGTCAGGAACCAACCCCACTGAGGGATTGTTTTGTACATCTATTTAAGCAGGAGAACAGAACATGTAAAAACAAACCACCTATGGGGTCAGTCCCTGCCACCCCTATTGGTATGTGACTGCACCCAACTATGCTGAATTTGCAGAGAATGTGTATGCAGGCCAGTTTTGCAGTCCTTAGCCTCATCCCTACTTTGGGGGTCTAAAAGCCTTGAAGTTAGCTGGCACGGTGGTGCACACTTGTAGTCCTAGCTCCTCCCAGAGGCTGAGGCGGGAGGATCACTTTAGCTCAGGAAGTTGGAGGCTGCAGTGAGCTGTTTGTGCTGTTGTTCTCCAGCCTGTGTGACAAAGCAAGACCCCCTCACCTCTAAAAACAACAAAATAATAAATAAAAATAAATTTTAAAAAACATTAAAAAATTAAAATGGTGCCAGTTGAAGTTGCTAGGAGTTGGAAGTTGGACAGTTTCCTGAAAGTAATTTTACAGTGCTGTGGCACTTTCTGCAATGTTGCCATGGAGACAGGTGTGAGGCCATCAAGGAGACGACACTGACCTTGACTCTTGGGAGTGTATGGAGCACAAAGTGGAAACCGCCTGGGATTTCATTTCACCCAGGGGCCGGGGAAGGACGTCCCACAGACCAGGACTGCAGGGGTATTAAAGGACGAAATGCAGTTAGCTAAGGATGGTTCCTTCCACAGCCTGTCCTTTCACACTGTAATGTCTAAGGAATGTGAGGAGAAGAGGCAGTCTCTATCTTCAAGGAATTTGCCCTCTAGTAGGGGAGAGAGTTACGTAAACAGACATAGCTAACCTTTATTTAGGCCCTGTTATGCAAGCTCTTGTAGAGCTTTTTATAGATTAACTAATTTAAACCTCACCTCAGCCTCATAGGTGGACTGTAGCACCACCACCCAGCCAGAGACAAGGTCTCTGTGCACCGCCCAGGCTGCTGGGAAGTGGTATGATCATGGCCATATTTTTATTGTTTTACCAAAGTTGAGATTGAGGCTGGGAGACTTAAGAAACTTGCCCAGATGAGAGCTCAAGGTGTCTGACTCCAGAGGTCAGTGGTCAGGCACTGACACTACACTGCCTTTAGAGTGGCAGGGTTATGTCAGCCCCAGTGCGGCCATCCAGCCTGGGCTGAGCCAGGGAAGATGTTCTGGAGGAGGTGACTTTTTTTCTTTTAAAGGAAGAAATTTGAAGGATGGTTAGAATTGGCAAAGGGGAGCACTTAGAGGGTTCTAAGAACTTGGAACAGAATATACATCAAATGCATTCAGCCATTTGCTGAGGTTTTGTTGGAGAGAATGACTTGAGGGTTCAAGTTTGGCTCACAGAGTTTGTATCTTTCACATTACCTAATAGGATGCCTTGCAAATTATAGGTTCTCTGTAATTGCTTTTATTTATTTATTTATTTATTTATTTATTTATTGATTGATTGAGACAGTCTCACTATGCTCTGAGGCTGGTCTCAACACTTGATCTTAGGCAAAAAGCCCAGAAGCGATGACAGGCTGGTCTCAAACTCCTGAGCTCAGGGCAATCCACCTGCCCTGGCCTGAGCCACCGCGCCCGCCTGTGAGTTTTATTCTTCACATTTTTCCTTCCTTAAATTGTCTTCCACTTCTTCAAAGGGATTCCAAAGCCTCACTTAATCAATTGCCTTTAGGGCTGCTAATATGTTTACATGACAGAAGAGTAGCTTTGCTACATTTTAATAATCCTCATTTGACTAATTTTACTCCCCTCATCTGAATTTGAATAGCTTTTAACTTCCTAAATAGTTAATTTTCACCTCAAAAAGGAGAGATTGCAAAGCATGAGTAAATATACTAATATTTAAAAGAATATGCTGTTAGAGCCTAAGGCATTTCCAAAAGGAAATTTCTTTTTTCTTTGGAGACAGAGTCTCACTATGTCATCCTGGGTAGAGTGCTGTAGTATCACAGCTCACAGCAACCTCCACACCAACTATTGGGTTTAAGGGATTCTCTTGCCTCAGCCTCTCAAGTAGCTGGGACTACAGGTGCCCATCACAATGCCCGGCTATTTTTTGTTGTTGTTGTTGTTGGAGTTGTCATTGTTGTTTAGCTGGTCCAGGCTGGATTTGAACCTGTCAGCCTTGGTATATGTGACTTGTGCTGTAACCACTGTGCTATGGGTGCTGAACCAAAAGGAAATTTCTAGAACTGCCATAGTCTAAGAGGTATATGGTTTATTATTGTGTTGAATATTTTGTGGAGTAAATATATTCTTTTGCATGCATAACTTCCCGTTTCTTAAAAAAAAAAAAATCTGTGAAGTTTTCTTATACTCTTACTTCCTTTAAGTTTTATTTTTTATATTTTTGAGATAGGGTCTCATTAGGTTGCTCAGGTCGTCCCTTAAACTCTTGGGCTCAAGAGACCCTCCCATCTCAGCCACTCAAGTAGCTGGGACTACAGGTAATACAGGATTCCCCCACTCAGGGCTGGACAGGGATTCTCCCATTTTCCAGGCCCAGGTGAGCTCAGAAATCAGACCCCCATTTCCAGGCATAAACAGGCTGCCTTTTCCAGGACACACCCTGTGAGCTCTAACAAGATCATGAACAAAGCAGCCTGAGATGGTTTTTTGGGTGGTTCTACCTTGAGTAGGGAACACAAACCCTAATCCCTTCCCTGAGATAAAAACTGCAAAGACCTAATAACCTTGGCCCAGCACAGGGGAGGAACTGTATTCAACTTTGAAAGGTATTTTTCCACCTACCAAATCCTAGCCAAAATGTAATTCTCCAGACAATATATACCCCTAGACCAGTGGTTCTCAACCTTCCTAGTGCTGCAGCCCTTTAATACAGTTCCTGTGGGTTGCGACCCACAGGTTGAGAACCGCTGCCGGAGACAAAGGACATGAGAGAGATTTCCAAAGTGGGTCTTCCCCTTTGCCAGAGGCTCTGGTGCCCTTTTTACTGCTTCTGTATTCACTTCTGTCTAATAAAATCCTATCTAACCACTGATCTGTGGTCTGGGGTTCATTCAATCCCCAAGACCAAGGACCTTTTGAAGAAGAAATTCCAGTATCACAGGTGTGTGCCACAGCGCCCAGCTTAAGCTTTTGATTTTTTTCTCCCTCCTTTCCTTTCTTCCTCCCTCCCTCCCTTCCTTCCTTTCTTCCTTCTTTCCTTCTTTCTCCCCACCTCTTTCCCTCCCCTTCCTTTTCTTTCTTTCTAAAGCATCAGGTTAGAGAAAAAGAGCTTAAGTTTTTGAATTATAGGTCAGTCTTGATTCAAATGGCCTATAATTCAATCCTCAAAACAAAGCTCTTTTTTTTTTTTTCCATGACAAAGTCTTACACAATCACTCAAGTTTTTTTTTTTTTTTTTTTTGAGACAGAGCCTCAAGCTGTCACCCTGGGTAGAGTGCTTTGGCATCACAGCTCACAACAACTTCCTACTCCTGGGCTCAAGCAATTCTCCTGCCTCCACCCCCCAAGTAGCTGGGACTACAGGCGTCCACCACAACGCCCAGCTATTTTTTGGTTACAGCCATCATTGTTGTTTGGTGGGCCAGAGCTGGATTCAAACCCGCCAGCTCAGGTGTATGTGGCTGGCGCCTTAGCTGCTTGAGCCACAGGCACCGAGCCACAATCACTCAATTTGGATTACTCACACATGATAAAGCTTCCAAGAGTGTCCGACCTACAGGCCAGAGGCTGCATGCATATTCTTTTTTTTTTTGTCTTTTTTTTTTTTTTATTATAGATAAAAATATACACCATAGATGTGGCCCAACCCATTACCCTCCCTCCACCCAAACCTCCCCCCTCCCTTCCCCTTCCTTGGTCCTTTCCTCATAGTCTTGAGGTATAGTTGGGTTATAGCCTTCATGTGAAAGCTATAGTTTAGCTTCATAGTAGG